>CAJPEX010005125.1:0-17799 GCA_905338405.1 Notodromas monacha | reverse complement strand
TTGCTCAGGAAACGTTGGGAGTCCGTTTGAAAACAATTCTCAGCATGGCTTCTTCTCCAGCCGTGTTCTGAATGGACTGCCAACAAGTCCTGGAACGCTTCCCTGAGAATGCCACAGCAGTTTGTTGGGCTCTGCTCCCCACCATTCTGAGAATGGGTTCCAGAACCCGTTGGCAGTCCATTTCCTCAACGGTTCACAGCCCAACGCCCCCATTATTTGCTGGGTACCTGACTGTTCAATACGGTACTAAATGACACCATCATAAACCCAACTTTTAATTTTCCATGACACGCACTGCTTTCGTTCACGAAAAAATTATTCTCGATTTTCAGACATATTTTTATATATGAGGTCGTTCTACGAAGCTTTTCTCTCTGACGCGGAGCTTTTTGGGAAGTTGATTTTTTCAAGTGATGAAGTTGGAAATCTTCGAGCTCTTCGTTTGAACAATTTCCAAATGCATACAGTCGTGTCTGAGCTTGAGACACATTTTAATTCCAGAAATTGATAGAAGTGAATCATTATTGGAACGATCTAATGTACAGAGCTTTCAGTAAGTCAGTTTATCTTCAAGATTTATTTCTGTACCATAATTTTGGGCGAGTAATACAATTTGATCGCGATGTTCCACTCTAATATTACATGACACCAAATCTATTCAAATTTAAATGTGCCACGGTACTGCTGAATTGTCCGTAAAAGGGTCAATTTTCAACCAGAATTTGATAGAAAGTTTAGAAACTCGTTTTTCAAAGTTGTTTTTGCTTTGCCGCGAACATTTTCGGGAGAGTACTTCCAATATGTGTCGTCGGAAGTCATCGGACTCTTTGTTCCATTTTTCCCGTGTTCAGAAAGTGCCTCAATTTGACACGGTTTTGATTCAGAAATTGAGGGAATTGATTTATTAATAAACTAATTTACCTTAAAGAGCTTTTATTCAGTCAGTTTCTCTGAAAGATGTATTCTTGTTCCGTAATTTTGCGCTAGTGATTCCAAGTGATAGAGATGTTCCAATCTAATACTGCATTTACTACATGACTCTGCACCTGATTTAAAAGTTTTCCAAGACACTGTTGAATTTCACCAAGAAGGTAAATTTCTAAACCTTATTTTTATATACGGTCGTTTTTTAAAAATCTTTCTTCTTCTTGCCGCGGAAATTTTTGGGGAGTTGATTTTAAATAATGAGTCGGAAATCTTGGGACGCTGCCAGTTTGAAACTTTTTCGCCCCATAAATTCTTCTCCCATAATATACCGACAGAGCTTTCATCTCATCCATGCATATGCAGTGATGAACGGAGACGCGGTCGGGAACGATACTTCCCTCATCATCCCGACACCCTCATCGTCGACCATAATGATGATGATGATGATGTCATCATCGACAATGACGACGACGATGCCGACAACTGCTGCTGCTGGTGCTGCCGGCGCCGTCGTCGACGACGACTCGGCGGACCTGCTGTACTTGGTGTTCACGTCCACGCTGTCCCTGTTCCACTACCCCAACGTCAACCACCAGCGCTACTACGTGCTCTGGCAGCTCCGACCCTACGCCCTGTGGCTGGCTGATGCCTCCAGTCAGTATTTTTCCATCTGTGTTATTATTAGGGGTGACCTATTATAAGCAACTACGAGAGCAACTACTCAAAGGTTTTACCTCTCACACCTCCATATAGCTCAAAATTTTGGAGGCCTTTTGATTCCTTTTTTTTTTCTTGAGAGATGAAATAAGAGAAAAGCACTGAAAAAAGTAGCTTGATGAGTAAGTAACTTGACAGGAAACATATTTGACTTTTTCCTAACTTACAACCAACTTGAATCAGAGTTCGATTTTTTTCTTTTCATTGCTCATAGACACACATTAAAAAATATATATATCCCATCTTTGCTGCAGAAGAGTTAATTAAAAACCTACTTATGTCAAATTCTTGGTTGTCACATCAGCACGCAGAAGATCAAAGCGCAAGAAATTGCATGTAAATGGATGAAAAATAACCATGCTGCAATGATAAAAATCAAGGAGTAAACTGGATCAGTTTTGTTCAAGAGAATTATATTGGCCACTTCTCGTGTTTGTTGAATGGATCCAGCATTCAACAAACGCACTATATTAAGCACCGCAATTAGAAGGCAAAGCAAATATGGAAACTCTGCTTCGATATGAAATATATTTCCGTTTTTTTCAGATTTTCAGTCAATAAATCCGCGAAATAAGCGAAGAAAGTAAATACTGCACTGCGCGTTACTAATAAACAGGCATTCGTGTTATATTTTTTTACTCGAATAGAAGGTATTTGCGATGAGTCTGTTTAGAAACGAACCCTTGGGAACAAACCTATTTGCATACAGATTACGTTAGACTAATTTAACCGATGAGTGTAATTCTGAATCCTCATAAGAATTTACGCATCAAGGGTTTTAGCTTAATATTCATGATGTATTGAACCGAAGTCCATCTATAAATATAAGTCCACAGTCCACACCGGTAAGAGATATGCATGGTATTAATTCCCATCAAAGCCGACGCAGAGTTTGATCCAAAATATCTTCCTTCTATCAAACGTGGTAGTTTTTAAAAAATACACATTTTATTGAATTATTCTAACTAGATAGTCAAAACATCACGCTTGAGTCCTTTCTTAGGGAAAACATCAACACATTTCATGAATTATCATTTGAACGTGAATTATGAACTTTTGTAAAATATACATCATGAAAAATCAGACGCTTGGGAAAATATTTTTCTTTATTTTCGAAAAAAGGATGACTCTGCTGAATAAATTTCAAGTAAGCTCTCTACCATGGAGAGCTTAGTGAGGAATTGAGTTTAGATGGAAGTTTTTTTTTTAGCATAACTTACAAAAAATGAGACCCTGAGGTTGAGATCTTGTTTGGAAGTGCATCTCAACCTACGTAAACATCAGGGTTTCCTCTTCTTCTGAAAATAAGCTGTTTAAAAGAATATATCATGCAGTATCATGATTATAATTGCACTTCTTGTTTGGAATTTTTTTCCGTTCCCATCACGCAAAATCATATTTCCTTTGGGGAAAATGCAATACAACTAACGAATCGCCATTGGAGAATAAAATGCGAACCTCCTGATGCAGAACACAAAAAATCAGACTCTGAGAAAAAATGTCATCCTATTTTGAAAAAAGGAAGCTTCATAAATTTATGTTAATAGGATGATAGCTAAGGGATCAAAGCTCTCATGGGAGGACTAAAACATCGATTTCAGAAATAAAAAAGCAGAAATTTTAAGAAAATCTGCAGGCCGAGGTTTCGTTAGGAAATATGGCCCAGCCTGTAAATATACATCACGTCCATCGGGGTTCCCTTTTTCTCGCTTAAGGAAATCAAGCGTGCCATTTTAAAATGTGTTAATTTGCTGGAAATTAGTCCTAATTCAGCCTTTCGTTTTCCTCTCGTGTCTTTTTCCGTGTTCATCACGCACGCATGAACGTATTCAGGCAACACGGCAGTCTGGCTTACAGTCAGCTTCACGATCGAGCGATGGCTGGTCGTGACTAATCCGATGCGACGTCGACTTACTTGCACGGAATCGCGTGCAAAAAAAGTTATTCTAGTCGTGTATCTCCTGTGTTTCCTTGCTGCGTCTCCGACTCCGTTCGAATGGAAGATCTCAGAGGTGCTTGGCAGTTCCGGCCAACCTGGCGACATCCGGATCAAGGTCGAGCCATCGGAACTCGGCAAAAATCCAGTTTACATGTGAGAAAGATATTCTTGTTTTTATTTCACCAGTGCACGAAATTTCCTGTGCGTTTTTTTTTTTTTTTTAAATAATGATCTGACCAGTATTCCGAAGCGTGGATATCGTCAGAGAAAGCTGGTGATGGGAGATGCGTTGAAGTTTCACCAGACAAAAAAAATGCGAGTGTGGAAATTCTCTGGAAAGAAAAATTTTGCGCTGGTTCTGAGGTCTAACGCGGGTTCTATGAAGTAATTCTTCAGTGTTATTGTTCACTTCATTCAAATAACTTGCAAACGAAAAATAATGATGGTAGTTCCTCAACCGGTGGTCCGCAGACCAGCGCCAGTCTGTAGAAATTTTTTGCAGGTCCATGGGAAATTTTCTGCAGTATAATAAATCAACGGAAGTAGCCGTGTCATCCCTTATTTTAATTTTAAATGTTGGAAATACAATGGCAGTTGAAATTATCGTGGAAATCATACAACTATCCGGATATTGATTTTTGAAAATTTCCCGACATTTTTTGTAGTAGAAGCGCAAGTTTTAAGCCGCGATTCTTCGAAAAATAGGTACATTTTTAAAAACATCTTTGTGAAAAATTTACCCCTGACGATAGAAACTTTAAACCGTTTACAAGCTAAAAAGTCGATATTTTTTGCATTAAAAAACTAAGAAACCAATATTCATTAATAACTGCACTTTGCTTTTTTCTTCGCGGTTTTCAGAGCAGAGCTTACATTTCTCAATAAGCCATATTTTCGTTACAATGGCTTTCCACTGCATTTCAATTTCACAGCTAACATCATTCTAAATTCATCGCTGACAGCCTGCCTCTTTGTCCAAATTATTCCGGAGAAATCTCGGAATCGCTGTATAATAGGATTCCTTCGTAAGCGTTTTATCGGGAAAAACCGTCAATCAAACCCAATATAGGGATGCTCAGTTAAACAAGGCTTTCTTTGCGAATGCAAAACATGGAAAGCTCGCAAAAAATGCTGGATGAGTCTCGCTCAAACCATCAATCACGCATAAAAACCGTCGACTTCGACACTTTGTTTTCAAAATTCTCTCATAATGGCGTCATTCCGAGCTAGGGCAAATGTTACACAAACCGAAAGACCGCGAGTTTTCTTCGGATCACATGGCATGTTGAATAAACGAAGCCCGAAGTCTTGGATTTGTGACTTGAAATTGTCTTTCATAAGCTTATTCTCGGTGTATACTGGAAGCAGACGTTTTGAAGCCGGAATCCCTGTTGTTTCTCCCAAAAAATTGAGGTCGTTCTCCAGAAAAAGACAAAAAAATCTGCAAATAGCCGGCGATGACGGAAATATTGTACTGAAAAATAGTTGGATGAACATCATAATGTGGTGAACATGAGTAAGAATACAGTACTTCATCGCGTTTCTCTGAAGAACAGACCACCTTTTTGCCATTAATTTTCATCGAGAATGGATTGTTGTTTACTACATGTAGGAAAATGACCTACTTTCAGACAGAGAATAAAGCGAGATTCTTCAATTACGATGGACCTTGTTGTGTTACACGTCTTTGGAGTTTTAAAATCTTGTTTTAAAATTTTGGAGGTCAGAACCACTGGAGATCAAACGAAAAAGTTATTCAGGCAATAACATGGTGAGCGGTTTCTTTAGGTAGACGTAGAACAGAAAAACATTCAAAGATAAATCCACGTACAAGACATCATGGAAATTAGGAAAAATTAACCAGGCATAGAGAAAAATACTTTTCGAAATTTTATTCTTTTGTTCAGGGTACAATATATAAATTTAAAACAGCCGACAAAAATGGAGGTGATGTCCGACAGTGTATACATAATCATTCGATAGCTCTATAACTTTTCATTAGGCAGACTAAGTTTTGCTGATGGTAAAACCTTTTATTTTCCTTTACTGTATCTTCATCTTCAATTCTTCATATAAAGTACAGTATTTCATAGTTGAGCAGAATGACACGAACATTTGGAACTTGAATGAATAATATTTAGAACGCATTTAAAATACTGGTGAATACATTAGGGGTCTTGATGAAATGTTTGATGTACCTGGAATGTCAAAAGCAGCAGAATCAAATTTATTTCCTTATACCGGTTGGGGACTCTTGTATTTATCCCAGGTTATAATAATTAATTTAAAATAGCGGCTTGAAAAATTATGATACAGTTATGGATTTCATAGTTGAAAAAAATGCCATGCGAAAGCAGCAAATAATGGAATCCATGGTAAAAAAAAAAAAAAAAAAAAATAGAAGGTTGCCAGGTGATGAAGAAACGGCTCTGGTGGAATCGGGAAAATCCTCCGCTATATTTCTCGCTGCTTACCTTCGTTAGATGCAAACGTATATGTTGGTCTCCGTTTGAAAAAAAAAGGAAAGATAATAAATTCAAATGTTGAAGTTAGGATTCACGGATGAGCCCGGGGATATGAACCCAAGGAATAGTGCCCTCGCTGCTGCAGAGTGGATTACGTTCTTTCGAGACGAACCCGCGAGCAGAAAAAACCGCAAATCAATCTTCATCGGCTTTCGTTGCATCGTCTACCAGAGACCCATGCATAACAATCCGATTCAGAATATGCTCCTTCTTTCAGCAGGCATGGATCCTTTCTTCATTTTTTTCTTCCCAGGGGATTCAATACGCCTAGGGTTATTGCAAAAAGTGTCCCTACGAAAGTTTTCGTAAAAGATGAATCGCTGTTTCCTTCGAGGCACATTCTGAAGCAAAAGTAATTTTATTTTGAAAATTTATGTTCTTGTCGATTCTGTTCTAATCGTCTTCTTACACTAACTCGAAAACAAGATGAGTAACCGTTTTTATTCGGTGCAAGGAATTTTATCGGCGGACTCAAATTGAAAATAAAACGCTCCCTTGAAATGTTCGGCTTCTTTTACCAGTACTGTTCTCCAACCTTTTTGGACCCGCGGACGGTAAATATTATAATGGAAATGCATTTTTTTACGTTAAAAATAATTGATGATATTCATACAACTCCAAAGTTAGAATCTGTTTTGAGAATAAATACTCTATGAAAATATCAGTGATTTTCGCTGAAACTCATTATAAATCTGATTCTAACTCCTGAATTCTCATGAAATTTTATTTTGGTGAAGGTGTTTTTTATCTTGGATATTTTTAAAATCGAGTTTCCGCGTGGTCGTCAGAATTTTGATTTTCGGTCTACAACTTTACAATCGAGTTCCGAAAGATTGAATTACAGCATTTTGAGTTTCCGTACGCGACATACATACCGTATGGTATGAGATAAAATGTGATAAATGTGAAATGTGATGAAAGCAATTTTTAAAAAATGGATTTTCACGAGTTGCATCGGGCAGGCTTCATGAGAACAACCCCATGATTGAAAAATTGAGATTATGCTTCCAGTTCCACCAAATCAGTAAGGATCAGATAATGAAGTGCAAAACCTGATCGGAGGAAGAATAATTAGGCATCGCTGGAGAAAATACGGAAACTTTCGAGAAGCACCTCCTGCTGATGTTTTATTCCCCCATTTCCACCCATTGCCATTTTCGATGGGTTTCTCGACTTCTTTCAACGCTGTTCGAGTTTGCTCAAATAAGATATTTTATCGAGGAAAGGTGGTAGAAAAAAAAAACAAAGAGGAAACCGGGTTGAATACACATCCGTGTGCAAATAAGGAAATCCGTCTTCCGGGCGTTTTCAGGTTCCGGGGAGAAAAATATTAGTCGAGCTTATTGACGCGAAAATCAAACTTTTTTTTTCATGACGGGCGTGTTTCCGAGGAGATATTTACGCAAATTAAAAGGCGGCAGTGATTAGGTATTCGTCGGCCCTGCCAAGAATTGTGTCAGTGGCGGCAAAACTTGCCAGATGCCGCTGAGCTCTGGAAAATTTTCAATAATGCTCCGATTGCTAAACGAAGGGCGCTCTTCGCTGACACGCGGCTTTTCACATACAGACGGCACATTTCCAATTTTCTCAACTTTCCTCTTTTTCGTCCCAAGATAATTTGCCCCGTGGGTGCATACGCAAGTTCTGCCTTGAATTCCTTCACAAAATCAAAGTAAAACCATTAAAGCACTGGAATAATTCGAAAAAAACGCTGATCTGGCTGGTCTCATTATTCTTGCACAAAAATTGGATTCCTCTTAACCAATATCTCCAATGATCCATATTTTAACACGAAAATAGCACACAATTCATGGTTATGGATTGCTGGTTTTTATGCAAGTTTCGGAGGTGGTAATACTGGTAAATGACTTATTTGTCGACTATGAAAGGCTGATCATTCTACGCGCAATTCATAACACAAAAATTATTTTGGAAATTGGTGAGAAATTTGAAACTGAACATCAATGAGAAAGTCGTCAGTGAAATCAAGGAATGCTGGGCGAGAGAAAATAAATTATACCCAGAAAGGGCTAGTTTTCAACGATTGACTTGAAACCAGAAAATGAATGTTTAATCCTTAATGATGTCTTACAAGCACTGTAATGCTCCTATAGTCGGAATTTTCATGTAACTACATTAAAGTTATGTTCTGAATGGCCAGTAGTATAGAAACGAATAAATAAAATTAATATATGCATGGAATAGCTAATGAATAGTTTATAAATTCGTTTAACGAATCCTTTCTGTGCTCGATGACGTCAGCCACAGAAAAAATACATTCATACCTTGACATATTGTATATGGATTTTATAAACTTCTAAAATATTTGCTAACCAAACGCAAGACTTTGAAGTCAGCTTCTAAAACAGGAGGCACATAATTCAGCTGATATTGCAATTTCGTGATTATATGATCCAGCCAAGACACGAATGATTTGCCGAATCCGAAATCCGCATGTATAAAATTTTACGAAAAAAGTGCCAGCTAGCTTTTCTCAAACAAAAAATCTAGAGCATAAGTGCGGTGTAAAATTCACGACAAATCTTCTCACTAGATTTAAATGAAGTTATTTTTTGAGTTACGAACTCATGCCATTCATTCAACCGGGCGAAACAGCATCAACAGTACAATTTTCAAGTACAATCTTTGAAAGTGCTTCAAGTGTTTGATAAAACGACTCAGCTGCGATTTTAACTCGCAAGACAAATAATTCGTATTGGTAATAATTTATCGCATTTTTGAAGAGACGTAATTATTACACGACAACTTGCACAGGGACAACTCATACAGTGCAACAACTCACACAGTTGTTTCACTTTTTTTTTATTTGTTTAAATTTAGGTTCTGGCAATATTGTATACATTTCTTATGTCTAGATTATCTTTTATCATAAATTAATTGTATGCATTTACAAAATAGGGTTTAAGAACATAAAAAAATGCCAAGATAAATTTGTCTAATAAGGAACAGGATTCTGTTCATCCTAAATTTTTTAATACTTGTGTTTTCAATCTATAGTCAAGAATAATTTTGTCCTAAGTTAAAAGTGTACATAAATCATATTTTATATTTTCAATAATTGTGTTTTCTACATAACTCACAGGGTTTCATACGTTTTGTCCAACTTGTGACGCCTGTATCTTTTCATGAATAATTAAATCACCCTTTTCTGGCGACACTCTCCGAAATCCGTTGTATTCATGGCTCATCTTACCCATTGTCTAGTGGATCTCGGAATTCGCAATTACTCCAGGCGCAGCTGGAATAACTAACGCTGTTCTCTTTCAATGAGCTGCTTTGAGAAGGACTTCTATGGTTAATGTATGAAGCGTTTGTATAAACTTTTGCATGCAAGTGGAAAGGGGTGGGCGATATCATCATATCCTTGGCAAAAAGATATGATGGAAGCGAGAACGAAAACAATATAGATTTAATCTAGAAATAAGAATCCTTGATGCAGGTTTAATCCCCGAAGTTTAATTAAAATCGACGTTGGCTTTAATTGTATTCCTTCGCACGATGTTACCAACGGCGTTGATTCTTGGTGATGAGAAGTTTAATGAGAAGATGTTTTTCAGCATAGATCAAAACATCCTTTCGTCTGTGAAGGAGTTTATTTGTGACTGACAGGGTCATAATCAAGATGTGGTGCATATTTGCTGCAACTCAGTTGGACATTTTTACTCGCAAGATTCTTCAAACCCATTTTAATTCATTTTCTGAATTGATCAACTCGAAAACGCATATACATTGTGTAATAATATTTTGTGAAAATTATTTTAAAACGTTGTGTATATAAAGCATCATTTTGCAGGTATTACAAAAAATGATGGATTAATCTTCGACAAAAATATATTGCTTATTCATATACCAGCACGCTAATTTGACGTGAACGTGTCGATGACGTCGAGAAAACTGGACTTTGAAAATCAAGCAAGTCGTGAAGAATTTACTGATGATTGTTTATTTTTGCTTTGAATGCCAATGTGCTTTTCCATCAGGAAGAAACCAGTCACTATTCGCCACGATTTCGAAGCAGAAAATATTTATGGGAATGCACAAAATCAGACATCCAATTAATTATTTCTAAAATTTCAGGTCAACGAGCCGACTTTGCATGTACTTGTATTTCTTTCAAGAAAATGCTTTAGGCTTTCCATTGGATAAAGTGCATTTTGTAGCTAATCCATGATAACAATTGAAAGTGTCGAAAATGCTTTTCTGGCCTTTTGCGAGTATTGAGCTTGTATCACCCGTATGCTGCTCGCTTCAGAATGGCATAAAATCATGCTTTTCCAGTCCGGTCGAATATCCTGAACTATCCTAGATACAAATCGTTGAAATATAATTTTCTAGGTTCAGTAAAAGGTTTAGAAAATGGCGGAGAAAATGTCGGAAGGTACAGAGGAAGCCGAAAGGGTTGCGAGGAACCCAAGCGTTATTTACCCCTTGGCCCTCACACGATGGTGGGGATAGATAAGGTCTCACCGAATCCGTCCTTTTGAAGCCCACAAAACCAATGAATAATTTGTGCTCTCACTTCGCACCCGTGATCTTGAAAAACAACTTTCGAGTTTCCAAGAGATGCTCTTCAGCCCATCCTTCGACGACCTACCTATAGCTGATCAAATATGCTTCAAATACCTGTGTAAAATATATATCTGGAAGAAACATATGGAATCGTATGTCCTTGTTGAGAAAGGTTTCCGATTCACGGAGACAATTCCATCTCATCCGTTTACCAAGTTTTAGAAGTAGTGTCCCCATGTTTTGATCCTGCTGCATATATGAGCAATACATAGATGCGATGGCCGAGAGCTGAATAAGACGAAATAAAAGAGAGAGAAACAAGCAACTTCCCTTGTCGAAAAAGTTCCTGGTCTCAGAGCTGAGAAGAACTTTGAAAAAATCACATAAAATGGAATAAAAAAAAAGTGGAGAGAATCGAACTGTGAAGGAATTATCTTCGTCATGGGAGACAGACACTACCGGAGGTCCCAAAACTTTGCACCCTCTCATATAGGTTGAGAAGACCCAGCAGGGATTTCATGAGGATTTCTGCTGGAACATTTTCAGAATTGCACAAATCACAGTTGAACCTCTCTAAGTTGAATTTCAAGGGTCCTGCAGAAAGGTTGACTTAGGGAGGTTATGAATGTGGGTTGAACTGCAATACAAAGCCCTTTTTCAGGAAAACTTAGAAAAAATGTATATGGTGATATTCTGGGGCTTAACCCTTGGACGGCTAAGTCGGACTATTTTCGCAAAATTTCGTACCACCTCAGAGAGGTAAAGAAAAAAATGAGGACAGGGAGCCAAGGGCAAAGTCTGGAATAATCCCAGCGTTTTTTTCCCTCCCAGCAGAAAAATTTTGTCAGCAAAAAAAAAAAACTCTCAGTTAGGCTACCAGCTTTTTTTGGATTAATCCCAACTTCGCCTCAGCCCACCTGGAAGGGTTTTGGTGACGTTCCCAAGACTGAAAATGTGGGAGGATACGAAAATAATCTGACTGCTATGGGAAAGAACCCTCCGCCGTCTGAGGGTTAAGGGCAATGAGCAATAATGAATGAATGAACAGAACACTTTATTTGCCACTTTTCAGCATTCACAAGGTTCAATCAAGATTCCCTCAACCAAAACCCCTTCCCACCCAACCCAAATCCACTCAATGACATTTTAATGAGCAATAAATGCTGTACAATAATGTGCTTTAAAACCAATAATTCAAGACCCTATTGTAATTAATAATAAGCATTTCAAACTTTTGAAATAAATGCAATAGAATCTTGATACAGTACTATGCATCTTGTTATTACAAATATCAAACTGCAAATGAATTATATTTAAGGTCCCTGCGCAATAGCCACAATGTTGAAAGAGTTTACTTATTCCTGTATAATGACTTTTTCATTACATTAAATTATTTCACTGGTCCCTATGGCTGGATTGTAACAAGATATTTCTGAAGTACTTTCCTTTCATTAAACCTGTCTTTATGCTAACAGTGTTGTATGCATCATGAAACAAAATTAAGCTTGGTAGAATTTCTGTCCCTTCTTGTCTGTTCTTCCAAATAGAGGAAAATTTTTTCTAACAAACTGTTACTACACCCTAACCAAATTCCCTTCACTGCAAATTGAACCACTTCCCCCGTGAGGATCCCCCCAGCCTCAGAACCCACTTGAACCTCGCGGGAGCGACAACTCTCGCGGGGACTCACCCCTCGCGGAGGGTGGCAGGAACAAATAACTGAAAAGTACATAAAAATTTTTTCAGCAAAAAAAAAAAACTCTCAGTTAGGCTACCAGCTTTTTTTGGATTAATCCCAACTTCGCCTCAGCCCACCTGGAAGGGTTTTGGTGACCTTCCCAAGACTGAAAATGTGGGAGGATACAAAAATAATCCGACTCTGTCCCGCTATGGGAAAGAACCCTCCGCCGTCCGAGGGTTAATTGACTTCTTAACCCTTGGGCGGCAAAGTCGGACTATTTTTGCAAAATTTTGTTGCACCTCAGAGAGGTCAAGAAAAAAATGAAAACAGGTGGTGAAGGGCAAAGTTGAGAAAAATCCCGACATTTTTTTCCCTGGGGGCAGAAAAAGTTTCAGGAAAATTAAAAAAAATCCTCGGGGACGCTACTGGCTTTTTTGGATTATTCCCAACTTTGCCTCAGCCCACCTGGAAGGGTTTTCCTGACCTTCTAAAAACTTGAAATGAGGGAGCATATGAAAATAATCCAATTTTGTCCTGCTATGAGAAAGAACCCTCCGTTGTCCAAGGGTGAAATGAGTGGAAAGGCTACTGACCTTGGAGGCAGGGGTTCATTTGCCCAATTAAGACTTCCACTTCCTTTAAAACACATCAGTTTCTGTTTTTATTGCTTTTTTCTTTCTTGGGTCAATAAAATAATGACCAACAGACCACAGGAAATTAGACTCACAGAGGGGAAAAGCTTTCAATTTGGGGAGGTTTTTAATGTACTTTTTCTATAAGGGGATTCAGATGGGGACATCAAACAATTCAACTTAGCTGGGTATTTGACTTTGGGGGGCTTGAGTTATGGAGGTTCACCAGTATATTCTTGCGGGTTTAGGTTTAGTTTCCGCAACAACAACAACAACAAATGCGTTTATGAAGTAAAATGAAAGAAATTGTCTCGAATGTTCTGATTGCAGAGCATTCTTCTACTGGTTCACCGCAATCGGATTTGTGCTGGTGCCACTTGTGCTGCTCATCACCTTCAATGCGATGCTGGTTGCCAGTGTGCACAAGAGTCACAAAGCTCGTCTTCAGCTCAGTTCAGACACAGAGCAACTGCATCACATGGCTCAACAGGAAGTTCACCTCACTGTCTTGCTCATCGTCGTCGTCTTTGTGTTCCTGAGGTTCGTTTATTTTTATTTTTAATTTTTAATATTCAGAATATAGTCTCAAGGTATATTTATTGGCACAATCCATTCATAAATAACCCTGACTTATTGTCATGGAATCGTTCTGATGGGCTGGATTTTTTTTAACCCTTGTGCAGTGAAGTTGGACTATTTTTGCAAAATTTTGTGGCACCTCCAAGAGGTTTGGAAAAAAATGATAACAGGTGGTCAAGGGTGAAGTTGGGAAAAATCCCAATGCTTTTTTCTCTGAGCACAGAAAAATTTTGCAGGCAAAAAAAAAATTATCAGTTAGGCTACTGGCTTTTTTCGATTAATCCCAACTTTGCCTCAGCCCACCTGGAAGGGTTTTGGTGACCTTCCCAAAAATGAAAACGTGGGAGGATGCAAAAATAATCCAACTCCGTCCCGCTATGGGAAAGAACCCTCTGCCATCCAAGGGTTAATGTTAATTTCTGGAGTCAAATTCTTGCAACCCTTATGTATGTTTGGTCTCTTGCCCAATGAATTCTTTAGGTTTAGGTAGTTTAGGAGAACAGAACCTTCTTCATTTTTTTGTGGGATTGTGAAATTCTAAACAGAACAGCAATTAACACAGGTAGAGTTTTCTTGTTTGATTTGTTTGGGTTTCTTTCAAGTAAAAAAAAAAAAGATTTGAGTCAAGGCAGTATAAGGATCCCAAGTGGGGAGCTATATTCTTTGTGTGACCCCACAAATGGTACACACTGGGGTCACAATTGGTTTACATGGGCTATTCTGGGGTCACAAGCATGCACCTTTGTAGACAAAATTTTGCTACCATTCCTGGGCTACACTTGGTAAACAAACGTGATGTAACAGTGAGTATCACACAAATGCACCAACTGTAACCTTGGTGTAACTTATTTGTCAGGTGCACAGCAGGGTCACTGTGTAGAATCTAGAATTGCAAACATTTCCCCAGTGTGCACCTATTTCCCCACTCCAGGAAACACAACTTTTCTTTTGTCCAATGACTGAATGACAGATTGCAAAAAGATTTCCATATGAATGATACAGTTTCTCCTTATTGTACCCCAATTCATAAAAGTATGACAAGGAAAATAAATATGTACTGTTCAAGCAATTATCTATTGTATTAGTCTAACCTCATCTCAAAGTCGAACTTCAAGGGTCCAGTAGGAAAATTCCAGTTATAGGGAGGTTTTAAGTTGGGAAAACATGTATTTTCATTGTTGGAAAGAAAGAAGATTTACAAAAAATGGTAACAAGGGATACTTCATGCCTTGAATTTCTTCTAAAATGAGTTTGATATTTTTTTGAACTTGGAGGCAAGAATCATTTGTACAGTTAGTCTTTCATTGCATTGAATAAACAGCAGGTCAGCATTTCTTCATTTTTTTTCATTCCAATTTCAATAAAATACAATAATAGCCAAAAGACCTCCAGAAAATACCAGTTAATAAAGATTTTCAGGAGGACAGCCTTTGAGTTTGAGAGGATTTTCATGCATTGTTTCTAAAGGACTTGAAAAATTTGACATAGTGGCATGTTTAGTTTATGCAGGTTTGAGGCATTGAAGTTCAACTGCAATATATAATGCAGGTGGTACATTGCAATTTAAATTCTCCCAATTTGACCATCCTGCAATAATTTGGCAGCCAAATTTGCTGGGAGGTTGACTCGCAATTTGACCTTTTCTGCACAATTCAACGTGTGGAGACTGGAGAGACATGACAAGTCAAATTCCATGTGGAAAACATGCCATTTTCTCGAAATTTGACTGCTTTGCGATATGACCCCAGCCCAGCAATGGATTAGGGTCAAAGTGCAAGGTACCACCTGTATGACATTATTTAAAATGCAAATTTTTTTTTTGAAATTGCAGTTGCCAAACACCGACGGCCATCAGTTTGATCGTCTCGTTCTTTTACGAGCCTGGACGAAGTGCGGAATCTTGGCACAAGCAGGTGATCATGAGACAATTGTTCAACTTCCTCATGGAAATCAACGCGGCGATCAATTTTGTGCTGTATTGCGCATTGTCCGAACGTTACCGTCGGGAATTCTTCCAAGTATTCTGCCCTTTTCTATCGTGAGTGTTACCCCTTTTTTTATAACCCCTTTTCTCCGTGAAATGGAATTGATCTCGCCGTCGTCGGCATATTTTCGAGGGAATTCCAGAAGTGTTCCGGGCTTGAGGAAGAAAATTTTCAAGCATGGAATCTTCTATAAATACTGTGAAGATTAAATATTCCTCAAAAACTTGATTGCGAACGACAGGCTTGTTTTAGAATCATATTCAGAAAAAAAGTAAAGGGAGTAAACACCGTTTTTTTGTGCAGCCTCTATGTACAGTATTCATTCATACTTCTTATAGACTGAATAATTAAACCAAAAACATGCGCAACTTCTAGTCAAGTATAATACTGAAATGACTAAAATGTAAGGCAAAAAATAATAATCATGTTGTAATTTACCGCAACAAAATAAAAAATAAGCATGTTATAATTTGAGATTTAGAAGATTTTTGGAGCTGAATACTGTAGACGTGTTTCTGTTTTTTATTTTAAAAAGTTGTGCCTGCTGCTTTCCTAAATTTGGTCATGGTGGAAATCTTTCTGTTGAGCCCAAGTAAACTTTCCGGCGCAGCGAGGAAATTGTTGATATTCTTGGTCTCGCCATGAAATCAGATCACAGAAGTCATCAGAAGTTCATGAGACCAGGGATTCCAGAGCAACTTTTTATTGTGGCTTGAAGATTTCAGATGAAGATGAAGGAAAAACTTCACATGCGAAATAATCCAGTATTGATTCGCCGAAAACGCCCCGTTTATATACTGGGGAATCTTCGCCTATTATAAAGGAAACATTCTAATAATCGCGAATCTTGCTTTAAAGGCGATAAAGAACAAAGTCCGCTATTTTTCTGAGATATTCATCAATGGTTTTAATTTTTCGCGACTCGCGATACGCTGTTCAGAGGGAAAAAAACATATTTAATTCTGTAACCTGAAAGTAGGTGCAGTAGCATTTTTACCGAAAGGAATTAGCAGCTTTTTCCATAAATTTGTAGAGAAAATACGATGGGCGTAACGCTAGTATATATGGGAATTTAAATATGAAAAAACTTCACCCGATCATATCTATTGATGAATAAAAAAAATTTTAACGTACAAATTTCTTAATTAAAAAATTCCGATTTATTACTAAAATTTCCATAAAAGTATCTGTTCTGGACTCCAAGATTTGCCAGTTTCGTAAATGGATGTTTCAAATAGCTCAAAAAAGAAAGAATAGTGGAATGGAAAGGCTGTTTCTCGGTTTCTCCTAAATCAAAATCTGCCAGTGAATTGCAATTCATTTAAATTTATCCGCACCTTGGATGTAGTCACATGTTTGATTTCTAAAAGGATGTACGACAATCACCATTTGACTAATGATATATAAGCAAGCATGAGACGGCTGCATTTAGTTCAACACGAGCAAAAAATAAGTTGGGGTAATAGACAACTCAAATTTTAGCTATGGAAAATTTTTAAAGTTTCGGTACCGAAATAAACGATTTTTTAGGCAAGCAGGATGATTTTCCTCTGAAATTCCTCCCAAAAATTGATCGTGAAAATCTAGCCTTGCCTGAGAAAGCGTATTTTTTGAGGAATGAAAGACTCTAAATTGACATTCTGTTGCATGTGTTTCTTTGATTTCAACTGAACCTTTTATGAAGCAAAGAAAGGAACATCGTCGTTTCGAGGAAAGGAATCATGGTTCAAGATTCATTACTACCCTTAAATGCCTCGATTGCGCAGTTCCAGCTGATAATTTCGTTTATTTCATAGCTTTCTGCATGGGAATGGTGAAAAGAAATGAGTCAACTTCACAGTGAATCGGTCTCAACCGAGAATGAAGATTTCGTCGGAACGCGAAATCGCCTGAGTTTGGAGCAGACGAAAAAAATTAAATATAAAATGAGAACAATGAATAGCCATCTGAATCAACCCGGGTATATACGTGCTACACTCAAACCAACGGGCAGGAAATGAATATACTCGTAGGCAGTGGTATATATTTATAAAAGCTCTCACAGATATGCTCAAAAGATTTGATACAAAAAGAAGATCCATTCTCCATCACAGCCCCTTTCGAGAAGGAATCTTTTCCTCTCCGTATACCGTATACTGTATGAACAAATGAACGTCGTTTCGCATGAAAGAGGCTTTGATGAGGATCGACACCTCTCTTCAGAGTTTCCTCTGTCGATTCTATGCGGAGTCACTGATGATGGCCCTTGGGTACTGACAGGCATCCTGGTTGTGGGTTTCTTTTT
>CAJPEX010005124.1:0-17800 GCA_905338405.1 Notodromas monacha | reverse complement strand
TTGCTGGGAAGTGGAAGAATGCATTAATGTGATTTTTCAAAAATGCGTCATCCTTGGCGCCAATAAGAAGAACAGCAGAGGAATCCACTAATGGAGTGCCCTTCCGAAAATTCCTTTCCATATCAAGATATTTTTTGTGTATCCCTCAAGGTGATGACCATTCCTATATGCACTATGCACCACCACCCCATCATGGGTCACATTCCCCCCCCCCCTTCTCGAATCAACAATGAAAATCTTCACTTCAATTTATTCAAAATCCAAAACTGATTTTCTCTATCGCCTCAAGGTCTTCAACAAGCTCTTTTCCAGAGCAGGACTAAGTAGGGATTTTCTTGGGTGGGCCAAGGTTTAAATTTTGTTGATGGCCATCAAAGCCAAGGGAGGTGGGGGCAAAGATGGACTTTGTCAGGCAAAAATGTGCTGTTCAGATTTCCCCAAGCTGGACTTATTTGGCTAATGTATTATGGCCTTTAAATGGAAACTCTTCTTCTGGGGCACAAAATGAAAGAATCAAGAAGCTGAAATTAATGAAACTAATCCAGGGATAGGATAAAAGAAATCAACCTTAGTTAAGGATTGTTTCATTTTCAGGCAAAATTCTTCTCTGGTTTTTTTTTTTTTTAAAGACATGATTTTCCCTGACTTCGCCTTGGATGCACTGTCCTGCATTTGTATAAATGCTTCTCTTACAGTCATAAAATTTCATGGAAAAAGTCCAACTTTTCCACCCAAGGGTTTAAACATATTTCAGCAGAATATGTTAGGTTGTGTTGTTATATTAATTAGTGCAACTCACACCAACCCAACTTTGATCAAGGTTAGTTTTTGCACATGTATACTTAGTTCTTGTACTCATAGACTGGATTATCTTTTTCATTTTCTATTTTCTTCTTCCAAGGGATAAAACATTGCTTAGAGAAAAGGTTTGCTTGTGGGGAGCGACAATTATTGAACTTTTGCCAAATTTTTTCAATTGCAATAGGTTTACCATGCAAAATATTTGAAAACCCATGATGCAGTATACAGTAAATGCATGCTTCATATTCAGTTCCTCCGCAGATTGCAGCCAGCAGTTCTTGGATGGCTTTCTGGCATAGGGCATGACGAGTTCCATGACTGAAGTGACCCCAGAAATGCCAAAAGCGTATGCCCAAACATGCACATGCACAGGACCTATTTTAGTCTTTATATCGTCTTTTCTTAACTAAACAGGTTTTCTCTTACCTGTGACTACAGAGGGTGCGTCAACCCAAAGCCGTACACGTGGTGTCTTTGCGATCTTCTTCAGTCCGCTTGGTGACTAGGGGATTCCAAAAATGGACAATCGGAAATTCGGGCCGGTAGCTTCCAAAAATATCCGAGACACGACCTGACCCCCATCAGGATTATTGCATTGTGTACCTTCCAGCTTTGAAAGCCAGCCAGCACCCAAGTCCACATGATTTTTTCTCATATTTCCAATTTCAGTCACGTATTTTCCATTCAAGACCATGTTTCAGCTCCAGTCCATTTTTTTTTGCATTGTGTACCTTCCAGCTTTGAAAGCCAGCCAGCACCCAAGTCCACATGATTTTTTCTCATATTTCCAATTTCAGTCACGTATTTTCCATTCAAGACCATGTTTCAGCTCCAGTCCATTTTTTCAAGGTTTTACATCCTGATTTTGCATGGTAGTTGAACACGAGTTCAACAATCTGGAATTACGAAAAAAAAAAGAAGAGAGAATTGTCCTCAATTTCCATTGTGCATATACCTGCTGGAACTGTCCACAATCTGTGTGGAGGAAAAGGTTTGTCTACTTTCATGCACTTTGCATCTTGAAACTATGTAATGGCATACAATATATCTTGCTTGGTTCATCACTGCTTCCCTGATAAGAGGCCCACAATTGTCCAACTGCATTTTGAAAATTGACTCATGGGAAAGTGAATTTTGTCTACCCTGTTCAATCTGAACAGCCATCAGCAAGCACAGTGCCAAAGTGTGTCCTGTGCTGCTTTGCAAATTACACTCAAAGCTAAACAGGTTGTTGTTTCAGTCAATTGGCCCCTATAGTTCCAAAAACTTTAGAACTTTGACTCCTACACGTCAATATACCTCTTCAGAGAGTCTCATTTATTTCATCAGCATCTACTATTTGATTTTCATGATATATATGCTCAAGATTCTCCAGTATTTGATTACCAAGACCCATGGGTATCATTATGTAAAGTGTATTTTTACATGCTTAATTATTCTGATACTGTATTGCATTTGGATGTTGCCAAATGTGTTTTTTGTCCATATCTCATTTTTCACCAAGGTGATGTACATAAAGCCCTTGTGAGGCAAAGTCAAGATATTGGTACAAAATGTTGTACTCTTGAACACTCACAAAGTTAAAAAATTGATTTTTTAGCCAAGTCAGGAAAAAGTCCAATATGTTTTGTAATCTAGCAGACAAATTTGCCTGCTCAAGAAGGAAAAAAAATCCTCATTGCCTGGGTGGCATTTTTCAGGATTTCTGTGCATATGACTTGAATTGAAGATTTTTGAAAAAAATTAATTGGATTCATCCTACCCAGATTTTCCCCAAATTAGGCCTTCCCACACCTGGCTGAATTCCAGTGATCTTTGGTCAAACTGAAATTTGCTGCATCCCAACTTTTCCATTGCCATAGGATGACCAGGAACCCTTTGAGTCATACAGAAAGAGTATTAATTCAAGTGGAATACAATGGCCCCCCACCTAACAGACCTTCCATGTAAGGGATTTTTGCCAAACAGACCAGCTCGGCAAGCAGTTTTTCCTCCCGCCCAACAGACAAAATCTGCCAAACAGACTCCTTTTGGTTTAAAATTAGTGTTGATAATTGAAATTTTAAATTTTTTATGTAATTGAATTCATGTAAAGGACTTTTTGTCCAACAGACTCGTCCCTTGCACGAATGAAGTCTGTTAGACAGGGGTTGACTGTATATAAATCAAGCATAAAATAAAAATGGTTCTTGAATATACATTGGCTTTCATATGGCAGATGACTCCTGTAAAACAGTACTTCCATGTGTTTGAAATGTGTTTATATATATATATATATATGTACAGTAAACAGGGTGTGAAAAATGAGCTACTGATGGATGCTGCCTTTATACAGTATGTACACCGCCGGGATGACAGAGGTTTATTTTCCCACAAACTGTTGGGGTGGGCTGACTGTGATTCAGCCCAGGCTCGAAATTTTAATGACGGCGGGGGCGTGCTAGGTTGCCGGTCGGTTATGGGGATAATCGTCCATGCCGGGAATGCATTGTTCACGCGCCGGCCAAGGTGCGCGGGATCTCCACAAATCATGCTATATATACGCCCACACGGGGCCAGTTACTAACTCGCCTGTCAGGGACAGCGGTGCACTGTCCTCCTTCTCTCTCTCTCTCTTTACCTCTCATCTGATGCTGATGATGGTATGGAATTTTTAGCCACGTTCCTTGAGAATTTCGTAAGCAGAAATGAATAATGTTTTCCTTGCTTCATTTATCCTTTTTTTTTTGTTTCATTCACATGATGTGCATATATGTCTTTCCTTTTCAAGTAATGATGGAACCCTATACAAGCCTGCAGTGCTGTCTGATGCATCAATGAGTGTCATCCAACATGGATGATAGGAATACAAGTTAAGGTATAGGTTTGATCAGAGCACAGCAGTGGTATATTCAAGGTGTAATCAAGGGTTACAAAAGGAGGAGGAAAAAAAGGTGATAAATCCAAAGATAAAATGCATCCTTATTCACCTGCAGGGTTCAACTGCTGGTACCAAAAGATAAAAGATGAAGTGCATTTCGTTACCCCAAATTAATTCACAGATCAGAAACAAAATCACACAACAGATTCCATTTGCACAGAAAATCAAAGTGCAAATGCTAATTTTTTAATGATGGGTGCCAGACTGCCTTGGGATCTGGGAGGGAGAGAGTGCTTGCTCTCTTCCAAGAAGCTGAACTGCTGTCATCTATAGTGGCAGTCTGAATAGAAAATTTGTGACAGTTCCAAAACGTTCTCAACTACTCAAGAGGATTCACAGTGAGTTATGTCTTGTGGGTGTCTAATTATTCCACCACACAAGGAGAGGGGGGAAGAAGTTAGCCAATTTTTTGTTTAAAATAGCTTGTGCTGGTGGCAAATTGAGCTGCATCAATGAAAAAAACAACAAATCAAAGCTCATTCCATTTATTTTCAAATGTTATGTACTTGTATGATCCCAACTCCAAAGGCATGGTCTTCCACAAGAACCAAAAAAAAAAAAAGTTGCCACCCAATTCCTTGCAATAAGCTGCAGTTCTCCAAAGCTGTGTTTATGGTGCAGGACCAGTTCTTCAACCAGCCATTTATGGATGCTATAGATTCCAATCAGGCATGCTTTGTGTCTTGCACAATTTAATATTCACATGTCTTTGTACATTGGAAAGTTGCATTGACATTCTTCAGGAAAATTCCGGGAAAACACTTTTTGACATCTGGAATGATTTTTCTCTCTCCTTTTTTGTTTTTGGATGAGAGGGAAGCATTTTGTTCTTGGTGGAGAGGTTTTCATCCATACCCACTTATTGTAATATTTTTGCTCATACTGTATAACAAAAAAAACAGCCTCAGATGAGTCAGCTTCATCAAGACTATAGTTCAGTTCAATGCCCTGTCTTGACCCACTATATTTTCCATGCAAATTCAGAATCATGGAAACAATCTGTCGGAAAAGTGTTGTTCAATGACTGCGGGATACCCTGTTCGCAAAAATTTGCACCACTTGTGAATAAAATAACATTTTTACATCTTCTGCCAGGAGTTTTGCACTTGCTTTACTCCTGTTATAAGGTATAATAATGTCGTGGCTTTGAATAGCATGTAATTAATTTCCCAAGTACTTTCATCAAAGAAGGAAGAGAAAGTATGTGTTGACCAGCAGAGAGAATATAATTTTGTTTCGTGAAACTTTTCACGTTGCGTCCTGAAAGGGCGGTGGATGCGTTTCAATAAACTATATTTTCTACCCTAAAAGTATGCCAGCAATGGGTTCATTTGTCCTTTTTTCTTCGTTTAAATGCATCCATCATAATCGAGGGATATTCTGCAGGATGTGGAATTGGTGGACTGTTTGCCTATAAAGTTGTTTATAGGTTCCACATGTGGAACNCTCCATCATTCTACAATTGTGATGCAAGATGTTTTCTTTTTCATCCCCTCCTTTTATTCACCTATGCTGGCTACTGCCTGTATACTGAAATTCGTGGTCCCATATGAGCAGCATTAATAAGTTGACGACTCCTGCTGTGCTGGCACGATGATACGCGGAACCACGGCAGACGATCCGTCTTCATTTGCTCGGAAACTGGGCCTCTTGGAAGGGCCCGTGACACAGGCGGGAATAAGTCGGTTTCTGGCAATGAATGACGAGGCATGCCGCAGTCGGCACTTGTTGAGAGTCCGGAGGGGTCCAGCAACTGCTTCTGACAGCCCAGTGACGGATGTCGGCCTCCAGCAGCAGCCAGCCCTCGCTGCTCTCCAGCATATAGTGTACTGTGTAGTACAGTGAGACCCAGAGACCAGGACATAATTGGAGCATCAAGAATGTCCCTAAGTAGAAATGTCCCCAAGTTGAGACTCATTTTTCCTGCTTAGACACACATTATATAATTTTTAATTGGTGTTTTATATACAGTACAAAATACTCACAATAATTCCATGAAAATAAAAAATTGTCTCCCAATTTAAAACAGATTCAATCAATATATTTCTACACCATATAAACAATTATTTGGGGAATTGAGTACTGATACCTCTGCACAATACATATAAATTTTTGCATTATCTGTAAAAAATAACAATCAAGTGAAAAAGAGAGAAGGAAATCCTGATATGCTGGAGGTAATTTTTTTAAAATTAGCTAAATGAATGGTAAATTGGTGAGAGAAATCCCAAAGAACTTTTCTTACATCAATTTCAGGGTTCAAAATATCTGTTTCTTGTAATTTGGCCTGAAAAGTATTTGCACTTTTATCCCGCAATGTCACTATGTTGAGTAAGTGTCCTCATGTCAGGCCTTTTTCAATAATTTTTCATGGGAAAAAAGTGTCTCTATGTCAGATTGTCTGCATGTCAAGGTACCCTCATGTGGGGGGGGGGCTAACTATATAATGTAACCTAGCCATATCGAAATTATTCATTGCCAGTTACAGTAACACTGTTTGATGCTGCCTTTTCCACCAGAACAGGTCCCTCTTGCCTGTATATACAGTACTGTAGTATCCTGGAAAGAGCCTCATGGTCAATACCTGTTTCTGATGCTGCTGGTGGATTCTATTACTATACATATTGGCAGCATCTGAAGCAAGACGTTGCACATTTTTTCCAGAATCAATTCTTTGGAATGGAAGCCACTTTAAAAGCTTCACAAGCACCTATTCTATTCAAAACAATGGGAACTGCAAACTGTAATACCAGTACCTGCGAGAAAGCCCGTTTATCTGGGACTTGAATGAAATGTTTGAAAAAATAAAAAAGAGAGAGACCCATAAAAAGTCAATGGCTCATTTGATCACAAAAAAAAAGAAAATGATGCCGCATTATAGGTTGCTCCGAAGAAAGGGAAACAAAATAAGGGATATGATGGAAGAAATCTTCATCAGTTCAGCTCTTTGCGCTAACCAACTTTGCTTTTTGACGTTTGAAACATTAGCGATATTCAACCACTGATATAATGAGCAGAGTTGATCCAACTCTGCAAAAATCTCAATGTTTTTTTGCTGGGCACAAAGAAATTGTGGGGGGGGGGGGAATGCTCAGTTAGACTACTGGTTTTTTTTTTCTAGATTAATCCTGAGTTTGCCTCAGTCCACCTATAGAAGGGTTTTCCTGACCTTTTATAAACTGAAAATGTTGGAAGATACCAAAAGAATCTGACTCTGTCCTGCTATGGGAAAGAACTCTCTGCCATCCATGGGTTAATGAAGGATTGAGGAACAAATATTGTTTCTCAATCTTCAATGACAAGCAGCTTTGCGCTGTTTGTCATGGAAATCCATGGAAGACAATCTTTGCAGGCATTTCAAGTCCAGACACCAGACTTGATTGAGATACATTAGTGATGCGAAATTGGCAAGCTTGCTGAAAAAATAAAGGGACCGGTTGACTTTTTTCAAATTCAAAGTAGTCTAAATTTGTGAAAATTGTAAAGGAGTCAATGTATTTTCAGTTGTATGGCCCACAGGGAAGATTTGCTTTTGGATGCAGCCCTTGACCATTGTTGAGTTGGGCAACACTGAATGACCAAAGCAACAAAAGGCATGTTACAATAAGTACAAGATATTTTTATTAAATGGAGCAAAATAACTCTTTCATGTATGATTCGTATATTTGAGACCTTATTCTGGTTCTGTTGTTCCTGTAACATGCCAATTGTTCCCATTACTTTTGGACGAGTTGGTTCAAATGTTCTTTTCTGGTGAACCATCAACGGCTTCCATCACAAAATCCCGTTTTTCCAAAAAGACCTTTTTATATGGGGATGTTTTGGAACTTATTTGTTTGCTATAGAACGGAAATATCCTATTTTCGCAAACTGCATGTGAATGATGAAAATTGATACGAAACTCTGCAATCTGCCTCCGGATTCTCCTCATTCTTTTCGGAACAAATACAGACTGTGAACACCTGTAATACATACGCCAATTTTCCACCGGGTACATTCTGCTTCTTGTGTGTCATACAAAGTTTGGACTAGCATGAACACTGGGCATTTTGGCTAAAATAGTTCATTTATTCATCTGATGGATCCCTTTTCATATAGAGGCACCGATTAAACGTGTACCTTCACATCTCATTCCCGCAGATAAACATCCAGCTGATGCTGAGAACTTGTGAATGAGGAATTATTATTCCCAGTATTTTCCAGTATTGTGCAGATAGATCATCATCTGCAATATTAAATATAACTACACACTAAACAGCATGTGCTTGGGATATATCCAGGAATATGAGGCTTTCTTCGTGTGGACTTGATTTCTGCGTGTAACAGATCAAGGACTTATGTTTGCAACAATGATGTACATTGAAACCCCACGATGCAGACGTAATTGGTGCATCAAGAGTGTCCCTAATAATTCAAGTCTCATTTCCGTTAGACTTACATCATGTAATTTTTACTTGGTGTTTTATGAGCAAAATACTCACCATAACTCCATGAAAATGAATATTGTCTCCCAATTGAAACTATTTCAATCAAAATATTTCAACACAATATGGTAATTTTGGAAATTGAATACAGATACCTCTGTACATGCATGACATATAAATGTCAGCATTCTCCAGAAAAAATAACTTTCAAGTGAAAAAGAGAGATAGAAGTCCCTCTATGCTGGAGTTAATTTTTTAAAATTAGCTAAATGGATGGTAAATTGCGGACAGAAATGCCCAAGAACTTTTCTTACATCAATTTTACGGTTAGAAATATCTGTTTCTTGTAATTTGGCCACCAACTTATTTGCAATTTTATCACAAAATGTCCTTATGTCGAGTCAGGGTCCTCATGTTGGGCCTTTTTATATTAATTTTTCAGGGGAAAATAAGTGTCCCTATACTGTATGTCAAACTGTCTGCAGGTCAAGGTGTCCTCATGTGGGGGTCTCCCTGCATGTACACCATACTGTACTGTACTGTACTTGTTGTTGAAAATATGCTACTACAGAGAGAAGCGTAACTTTTCAGTGATGATGTGCAAGTTTCCATCATGCATACATTACCTATATAATTTCACACGAGCTTTCTGAGTGTATGTACGGACTGAGAGAGGATATACGTATAGGAGGGTCGTGTTCGTGTCCGTATGCATCAGGCAGCAGATGACCGATCGCCGATCGAACATCGTCGAGCTTGCCCGTATATCGGGGTCGAGTTATACTGTATTGTCCATTCCGAAGCTCCGCATGCGGTAACACGTGCTCAGCTCGTCCAAATCATCAGGCAGCAGATGACCGATCGCCGATCGAACATCGTCGAGCTTGCCCGTATATCGGGGTCGAGTTATACTGTATTGTCCATTCCGAAGCTCCGCATGCGGTAACACGTGCTCAGCTCGTCCGAAGACCACTTGAATTACAATATACTGTTTATAAACGCTGATGGCTCGTGCTCATATGCATGATCACGATTCTCTTTCTTGGAGAATGTCTGATGCCAATTTTTCGTATATGTTGCATATAAAATGGAGTCTGCTGGCAGTGGCTATTATTGACGGGGCTGTATTCATAATAGGGCTTCATCCGTGCACGGGCAACATAAGCAGCGCATCACACCAGCCAGCATGGGATTGAATCAACACCCATTAAAATCACCAGCCTTTCATTGCTACTTTTTCACAATATCAAATACAGCAGGCTTTCACCGGAAAGCTTCTCAGGATAACATAATCAGCGCATCACACCAGCCAGCATGGGATTGAATCAACACCCATTAAAATCACCAGCCTTTCATTGCTACTTTTTCACAATATCAAATACAGCAGGCTTTCACCGGAAAGCTTCTCAGGACAACTGTCACTTCACACAAAATGAATATAGAGATTGCTGGGGATCAAAATAATTTTAGTTTGTCAAAGGAAACATAATATCACCCCTGGACAGGGACTGGAATTTCTTGGAAGAATCACTAAATTAAAGATTAAAATGTACTTCAATTTAGTCCCAATTACAAAAGTAATTAATCAGGTATAGAGACTTTGGTGATTTTCACAGTGCACAAAAACCTATCAGCAATTAAGCTCTCCATTTTGGACACAGAACTGTTCCCAAAGATGGCTAGGTTCAGACTGGTGAATATTGGGAAATAGAAAGGGTTTTTATTAGTTTACTGCAGTGGCCTTGATGCAGTATTCTGCTCTGGATCAGGCAATTATTATAAGCCCTGGGATTGGCCTAGAAAAACAGAGTCAAAGACAATGTTGTGGTGGGAAACCTTAGAAAATGTTCTCCATGTTCCTTCATTTCTAGGGGCCTTCTCTTTTTCTACCATCGCTATATGTGTTTATAATTTTCGACAAGAGGGAGAACCAATCAAGTGCATTAACATTGAAGTCCAAGAGAAAATGATACAGTTGAATATCCCTGTAGGTTTGTAGTCCTGTGAGAACTACGTGTTGAAAGTAGACGTAGACGTTTGAAAAGGGGTGTACGTGTGTGGATAGTTGTACGTATGTTAAACTGTATTCCTGTGAATAAATCGCCTGAAAAATTAATTTAAAAAAACGCCCAACATGAGGACCCTGACTCAACATAAGAGACATTTTGTGATAAAATTGCAAATATGTTTCAGGCCAAATTACGAGAAAGAGATATTTTTATTGATGTAAGATAAGTTCTTGGGCATTCCTCTCACCAATTTACCATCAATTTTAGCTGATTTTTAAAAAGTACCTCCAGTACCAAATAGGGCGCAGTTGAAACTTCAAAGCAAGCATGCAGGAAATGTCCCAGTAATAATGGGGTGTTCTCGGATGACAAGGCCAGCAGCCCGCGCAGCAGTATCAGTGGTAGTACAGTACTGCTGGTTGCCCATGTCAGGTCCGTGTTCAGCACCATATAAGCAGCAGTATACTGTACAGCACCATATACTTGTATGGCAGAGTACAGTCAAGTACACAACATGCATATGCTGCTGCGGGTGGGGATCTGCGTGCGTAATTTATTGACCGACTCCTGCTGATTCTGATGGCTCTTTATCTCCCAGGTTGTCGACTGCTGCTGGATATGATCTCTATCTCCCTCATCCGGCAGTGCAGGGTTCTCGTGTTTGCTGTAGTTTCACCGGTTCAATACTGTATGTCGCTTTGCTGAATGGGAAACGCGTTCGTTCTCGGATGATGACTCTCATTTGTTCCTAATACTGTATATACTGTGGCTTAATAACGCATTATTGCGATATAATACCCTTCAAGTATAATCAGACACACGCTGCCTTGCTGAAATAACAATGAAAAACTCCTTCAAGGATCATGCATATATTAATGTAAATACCGTATATTATATATGCATCATCAATAGCTCATCACTGAGATTCTCGCTCCTCAAATATGAAGGAACACTCACAAAAAATGGGAAAGTATGTTCCAAATTTTGAGAAGGGAATTCAGATTTAAATTTTTTCAGATTTTTTTTTTACGGAAAAGTTTGTATTAAATGAAACAGCACACAGGTGACGACGGCAGAATTCATCACGAATTCTAAATAAGGGGCATCACTGAAGTCAGCTTTTTTTTTTATACAACGTGAAGATATTTTGCACATTACATTTAGTTCATAATCGTCTGTGAAGTTCGGTTTCTTGCACCACAACCAGATATGTCTGAGTAAAAAAGTTTGTACAGAGGAAGTCTTACTAATAAGTCTAGTATATCGATAGTGAAATACCCCCATATGATTAAATCAAGTAGGTAGAATATTACACTCCAATTGACATACAAAGGTTCTACCAAAAGTTCTCATAATAGATATGAAAATGGTGTATAATCCACCTGAAAAGCAGGTATTCTTTAGGGACAGCATATTTTTTGCACCCAAAAAAATCAGCTCTGTTTGACAATTTTTTGTTGTTGTAGCCCAGCTTTCCCCTCAGAATTTTTGAAATCAATGTGGCATTAATTCCAAGGGTTGCCTCCAGGTCTTTCAAAGCAATTCCACCATTTTCATCAACAGTTGCCTTCACAGCTGCCAAATACTTAGCCCAGCTTTCCTGCTGAGACAAAAGCTGGGCTACAACAACAACAACAAACTCAAGGAAGAGCATGATTTCCTACAAACTACTCAACACTTTGTTTGAAGTTCTTTTTACAATATTGTCTTCTCTTCAAAAATAGAAAACAAGGGAACAAGACTTTCACATGTATTTGTTTCTTCCTGTTTTGGTTTTACGGCTTTTGTGCTATCCTACATTAATGCGCGTAACTCATTTCCTTTCAACTGAATGTTACTGTTCCTTTTCCTGCTGACAGTAACAGATGCTAATTACTGCTTATCCTGAGTTTAGTTTCTTCCTCTTCAATTATATTTTGCACTGATTTCCAATGACACAGCATCCTGGCCTCAAGACCTGGATATGTGTCCCTAACTCTATAACTATTTCATGAGCTAAATATGCGAAAGCATATATACTTCTGCTTCTTTAAACTTTCCTCAGAATCTTACAAAGAGATTTGGGTCAGAGACTCCCTCAATCATTCTCAAGAAGACTTGCAATATGTTAGCTGGAATTCTTCAACATACCTACAACTATATCTTGACTGTGTGTTGTGTGTTTTGAATATGTGTGTTTGCCTGTGATTGAATATACCAAAGAATATATATTTTCTTTAATATATTTATATCTGGTGTTTGATTTTATTTTGATGCAACCAAGCATTTTTATTTACAACCAGTTAAGGTAACAAGCGCCTCATCCATTGAGTGTAGAGCAAAACTCTGCCAAGGTAAATTCTGCAAAACATTCAAAAAAGTTTGTCAAACAGGGCTGATTTTTTGGTTTTCCAAAAAAATTGTTTTCCCTAAAGAATACCTTTGTTTAGGCTGTCTTTGTTGCTTGAATTGTGCCAGATCACATAAGCTCTCAGTGTGTGTGTGTTTTTGAATTTTATTCCAATCAGCAGCAGCATATGGAGCAATTCACTATACATGTATCAGTGATGGGAGTACTGTTTTTGCTGATGGATGCTGGTATACACCAAGGTGACTCATGCCATCTCACCAGCAGCAGCAGCAGCAGCAAAAGCAACAAGGACTCTCCCGACGTATATAAGCAGTATATACCCTTCTTCTGATGCTCGCTTGTTCCGTATATATTCAATCTGACGCGGGGCGGGTGGCAGCATGCAGCTCGTTAGGGAGCGTCCGGCTGTGATTTATTTGGCCCCGGCCACCGACGATTGTCCGCACGTGGATGATGAACGTCCACCTGCATTCCGTTGCGATTGTTTCTTTCATCGTCTGCAATCCCAGGTATTTCCGTGCGGCAAAATACGAGGCGTTGAGAGCTGTGCCGTGATGTACGGCGACAGCGTCTGCTGCTGTGAGTCTATACTCATGGTCAGCTATATATATAGCTCTGAACATATAGAAAAAAACTATGCACCATCATTCCATCCCCTCCTTATTTGTTTATTTCAGAGTCATTTTTTCAGGTGTCTCTTTCTCTGATCTTGGCAAACAATGTGCGTGGATGAGGGGGAGGCAACTGGGATCTCATTGTGTTGGGGAATGATATTCCTATATGTTATATATAGCATACAGTATATATATATATTAGAAGCAAGCATGTGGCAATGACTTATTCATTCACCTTTTACACTTGGACAAATTGTCATAAAGTACTGTGTATATATATAGGGCACCAACAATGAAATAATTAAGTACAGTGACACCCCCACATGCAGACACCTTGACACGCAGACACTTTAACATAGGGAAATTTATTTTTGAATAAAAATAAGGGCATCAAAAAGGCATGACATATGGACACTGCGTGTCGACACAACTCACCGCTCTTGAACTTGCCGCACTTGGAACTCGCCGCACCCCTTATGACTTGCCGCTGTCATAACTTGCCGCAGAAATAACTTGCCGCTGTCATTTCTTGCCGCACAGGCAACCTGCCGCTGCTACAACTTGCCGGAATAACTGAGGCAAGTAAAGTTGCCGCACATGGCTTGCCGCACACACAACTCACACTGCATGACCATTTTGCATGATTAAATGTTAATTGTAATGGATTTATTCCTGCTTGCACACAAATGATTTGAAAATTAAATTTGGAAATTAATCAATGCATTGAAGAACTGTATATGCTGCAGTAAAAAAAGGGAAAGAACCCTATGAATTAGAAGATACATACAGAAAAATTACCAAGAACTGGCAAAGTGTGTCAAGTTCACATAGTTCAAGAACACTCATGGAATATTTGAAGGGTGTTTCCATGAATAGTTAACCTCTCATGTTTTGTGAACTGTCAAATATGCTGCTGCATTAAATTCAATTGCGGCAACTTGTATCAGCGGCAAGTTATTTCTGCGGTGAGTTGGGCTTGCGGCAGGTTGTCACAGCGGCAAGTGATGACAGCGGCGAGTGATGACAGCGGCAACTGTTGGTGCGGCAAGCACAGCTGCGGCAAGTGAAGGTGCGGTGAGTTGTGCCGGAGCCATGGACACTGACTCAACATGAGGACATCGCATGATGACATTGCCAATACATTTAAAAAAATTGAAATTTTTTAGGCTTAATTGGAAGAAACCAATACAGTATTTCCAACCCTGAAATCTATGCAAAAAGGATTCTTTGGTATTTCTCGCATCATTTTCCCGTCCATTCTGCTAATTTGAAAAATTACCTATAGCATAGAGGGGCTTCCTTCCCTCATGATGAATTGGATGTTATAAAATATTTACAAATGCCAACATTTCAATGTACAGTACTGAACATAGGTACGCTATTCAATGCTCTGTTCTTATTGAGTTGAAAAGGTATTCACTGAAACAAATTCAAGTGGAATACATTTTTTTCATGGAATTCTGAAGAATATTTCTTCCATAAAACACCACATAACAAGTACATAATCTATGCCTATGGGAAAACAAGACTTGACTTAGGGACAATGCAGCTCAGGGGCAATTTTGGTTCACCAATTACATCCACATGTGGGGGTCTCACTGCATAAAAACAGAAGCATTCTCTAATTTTCTCTCTTAACAATTTTCTCAACCATCAATTCCTCCGAATAGAGAATGTTTTGGGTCCAATTGGGCTCTATCAACATTTTATTACAGGGATTCTTGGCAACAAAATTGAAGGAACTCAATAAATTTATTGTTAAGATAATGGATATGTTTTTATACATACAGTTGACCACTGGACAACTGACCTCCCACTCAATGGATTTTGCACAACTGACCACCTCTGGAGGCAGTTTTCCCTCCTGAACAATGGACTAAATCTGCACAACGACATTCAGTCCATTGCAGTGCATGCTGCTGGTGGACATGAGTTCCTCCCATCCTCCCAGTGCAACAAACTTTTTGCGCTACAGACCAGTCTGTTGCATGAATCAAGTCTGTTGGGTGGGGGTTAACTGTACAATGCCACGATTTTGGCTCATACGTTCTTGGAAAGAGGGACACACTACATTTCACAATTCCCATTGATGTTGGAAGTGTATCCCCGGATTCAAAAGAAAATAAGGGGTTTTATTCAGAATGAAAGTGCACAGCAATCAGGTTGGCATCAACTGGGAAATTTTCGGCCTGAAAGTTACTAGATAATCCTTGTATAAACTTTGTCCCAATTTATAGAATGTGCTAAAATTTAATTTGAACTTTTCAAACACCAAAAAATTAATGAATTAAGCCAAGCATGATTTTTAATATTTCAACACAAGTGAATGCTTGGGTAGCTGAGGAATTAGTGAGACAATTGCTTTGAGAATATTGTTTCATGGTATTGTAAACTTTTTACGGGTTATCATTGGTTAGTTCTGGGATTCAATGATGGAGATCTTGTTGAACAACCTTATTGACTCTTTGAAATCAAGTTGTGACTATGTTCTGAAAGCTCAGAAGCGCAGGAGGGATTTGATTATACAGTATGATCATCATTTTCTGAGATTTTTGCTTTGTCTGCATCGTGAGTCCAATGCTGTGATGGGAATTCTGCTATTTGGAAATTTATTCTCACAATAGTGGTGTGTGCTGTGAATTGAATTCCAGCACTTGAGATTTGGAACATTCATCAATAATGTTAAAAACATTCAAGAAAGAAAGTCATTGGTTTATATACTGTATATCCAAAGGCTTTAAAAAATCATGGTGAATCCTCCTAATAAGCTGTTGTCCCATATGTAAATGCCCGTATATATATATATATATATATATATGATGATGGTTGCAACCTGCAACCAGGCTGGATTTCCCTCTCCTAGGAGGATTAATTTGTGTCTCTGATTCGGTACTGTGACATGAACAAGGGACAGTAGCAGTGTCGCGCGGGCACATTACAAGGGCATAAATCCTGTGCCCTGGCGTTGATCCATTCCTGGGTGACGCCGGGCACGATCCCGAAACCCAGGCGGGAGTGTAATGTAATGTACTGCATGTATAGGGTGTGTAAGGCATGTACCATATGCATGCAGCACTTGTAAGAGAAGGAAAAAAAAACTTGTTACATTTTGTTGGATACTGCGGAGCGTGGCAGGAATTGAATAAAATTGTAAGAAAACTCTGGCTGCATCCCGAAATTTGGTCCTTTGATGTGAGGTTGGGAACCAGCAAAGAACAAGTTCAACAGGAATTGTATGATGATGCACAGCCTCATTTTTGATTCCAACAAAATTGGCCAATCAGAGGCTGAAATTTAAACCACAAGAAAAACACTTTCTTTCTGTTTCATATTTCTCCTAAACAATGTAGTAATGAATTCATTCCACTGCCAATGCCCAAGCTGATTAAACCTAAAAACTATGCATTGAATCCTATCAAAAACCTTCTCTGAATTTATATTTGTGTTGTGTGAAAGCATTTGTGTGTGAGTTGCAAAGTTCTCTGAGTTGAATAATGTTGTATTGGGACGTTTAAAAATCTCAATTTCTTGTAGCCTCTATGATGAGGCTCCCAGGCTGATCATTGTACATTACTTGAAATTCTCATCACCTTTTTTTAAAGGAAAATTTAATCCCCAACACATTTACCTCAAGGTTTCACTTCAGATTCACCTTCCTTTATGGTTTTGCAGACAAAAAGGGAAAAATGGAGAGATATGCTCAGCAAATTAAGGAATGATTGAATTTCACTCACCTCTGCACATCAGCATCTCACTATCATACCAAAAATCCTGCCTGCTGTAGAAGAATGTGTTGGATAATACAGGTTCAATTCTTCCAGATGATGATTCAATGATTTCTAGAGAAGCCATGGCCCAAGGTTCTTCTGGGCAAGAATTTATTCACTTTCCCTGGGGCAAATCAAGACAACCCATCCTATGCCCTTCCAGGAATTGGGGAACTTGTATCCGTTTAAATGATTCATGGCAGGAAAATGATTAATAACATTCAAATGTAATTCAGGTTCGTGATAGACTGGGTCAGAGCAAAAAGAATTGCGTCATTATTGCCCTTCCAGGAATTGGGGAACTTGTATCCGTTTAAATGATTCATGGCAGGAAAATGATTAATAACATTCAAATGTAATTCAGGTTCGTGATAGACTGGGTCAGAGCAAAAAGAATTGCGTCATTATATGACCAGAAAACGGATGAGAGGTTTTCCATAAACTTGAGCAGCCTTTATTATTGGTCCTTTTTCACCTTTGTTCACAGTACTGAAAAAAAATACTGTGTTAGAATCCCGAACTTGTTGGATTTTCATGTACTGCACATTAATGTATATTTGATTGTTTATAAGAGAGAAACGCAATAATTTTAAATCATGATTTCATGAGAGTAGTGTGCTTAGCTTATGTCATCATCACAATCAATTCATGCCTTCAATAATAGGCACATCATAGAGGAAATTGGACACCTTATTGTGCTGGTCCACATGCTCAAGCAGAAGTGGAGGTGAATTTCCCTTTTTTCAACTGCCTGTATACAGTATAGGGAGAATACCAGCAGGAACCTGTTGAAGGATTATGGATGAGGGTGGGATTGGAGTGTGAGGTTACGCCTGCCCCATCATAAGGCTGCTGCCGCGAGAAAATAAGGCGGCAAGAGAAAGGGCAGCAAACTGGTTGATTGCTGCCCTGTCA
>CAJPEX010005123.1:0-17802 GCA_905338405.1 Notodromas monacha | reverse complement strand
TCAACACCTTTTTAAACAACCGCTCGCTGCGAAACGATCAGAAGAACTGTGTATAAAATGAGGTCGGAATCGTGGAAGTCGAGAGAAATTACGCAATAGGAAAAACCTACTCAGTGGGTTTTTCCTTGATTAGTTGTTTCATGAATAGAAAGGCAGTTTTTCGTAAGGAATGCGGCGAGAATAACTTTTTGCGGTCGGCGCGGGACGACTATATCTTACATCCTGCAGGATTTTATTTTTGTACCCATTGCCACTCAAGGGCATTTCCTGGTCGCGTCAAGCAAGACAGCTCTTCTGTTAATGATGATTTTTCTTCCCTCCTTCGATTAGATTTTCTGTCCAAGAACCACATTGAAAAGAAAGATTCTGAGCGTCCTTTCTTGATTTATTAATTTGTTTTATGCCTGATGTCTTTGCAGACTACCGCTACCCTGGATCCTCTGGAGCTCCGTTAATGCTGGCCTGCCTGTGCAGGTCAACTCGGAAGGCATGGCCTGTTCCATCATCCTCCTCTTCAGCATGCTCATGCTCGTGTTCCTCTCCATCGTGGCGTGCAAATGGCGCATGAACAAGGCCCTCGGCATCGTCATGTTCCTCCTCTACTTTGCCTTCGTCGCCGTGTCGCTGCTCTTCGAGTATGGCACCATCAAGTGCAACATCTAGAACCACCCGTATGGTCGTGGTTGGTTTCATCTCCTCCCCGTCACCTGTCCCAAGAGAGAAACAAGCTAAGCCGTCTGTCTGTCTGTCCACCCGTCCGTCCATCCATCTCCCAATGACAGCCGAGTACTAGTAGTCTCCATAGAGACCAGGGTGGTGACCAATAACACGAGGCAGAAGCAGCAGCAGCTAGAGAGAAGCAACAAACAAGAGGCACAACACAGGTGATGGACGAAAGCTTTGCAACAAGTGAAACAAGAACATTCCAGGGGACACGCACACGTATCTGGAACGCAGAACCGCTTTTTCAACTTTCTGGTCAAGAAGAAAGGAATAAGGAAAGACCGGAGGCTGTGTTATTCATCCAACAACAAATAAAAGGAATGGGACAAACAAACTAACTAACAGACCTCCAATGTACAATTATTTTGCGAGAACAGACGGCTCTGTTTTCTTTTTCTCTCTCGTCCCTCCACTGTTACAGTACGGTACTGTGCTATACTCGCCGAAGCAGTGGATGAGGAACTTCGGGGGAGAGCGAAGATGCACAAGATGATGACCGCGCACGAGGGTTCACCAAGGAACCTGTTTTCTCTGCCGCGTCATTTTTTTTTTTTTTGACCCAAGTCTATTCAGCAAGCAAGAAAAGAAAAGGCTTTTGGTGGAGTTTTGCAAGCAAAGGCACAACTATGATTCCACTCATTATCCCAAATGGCCTCGTGTGCCGCATTGTGGTGCTGACGTGAAATAAAGCGAGAAACGATTTCAGAAGATGGTGCATCACGAAATCCAGTTCGAATGCAAGTGATTGTCGTCTTTCTTTTCGTTACTTCGTGTGCATCAATGAACAAGCTTAGAACAATGGCAATGTTCACATTTACGTAGTACAGTACTCTGCCCATCCAGCACATGGTTTTGCTGTGGAAGCTTCTAAAATTATTCAGATTTATTTCAATTTGACACTACCTTCTCGTTTTAAGCGCAGTACAGTAGATTAGACGAGGGTCCCTGTGTAACAAAATTGCAGTATCGCGTTCTGGGATCCTTGTGTAATCAAGAAGATTTTGTTTCTCGAATTTTTTTGTCAAATGAAGAATTGGTCTCGCAGAAGTTTGGTATTCTGCTCAACGGGGACCCAAGTTACATTGACAATATTATGCTATAACTTTGTTGTAGCAAACAGGCTTAATAAGTAGAGTTGACAAGGGGAATCTTGGAATCAATTCCATCAGGTTTTCAGAGATGATCCACAGTATGATACACAAATTGATCTTTGAAAGACTCGTCCAAACTCATCCTTGTTAACACAGTGTGCCAGAAGAGGTAAGCTAGGGGAAAATTCTTGAATGGCAGAGGAAATAACCAGGTGCACTGATTCAAAATACGGTTCTGTGTTCAACTCCGATATGGTAGTTCAGCTTGAGGAAAGACCATACAACCGACCCTGCTCTCCTCGAAAATTTCTGAAACGTTGCATAGAACCCCTTCCAATTAGTCTGGGCTGTTGCGTCTAGAATCGATAACAGGAAACTGCCCCTAAATAGATAGCATCGAAATTATGCCAGGAAACTTCCCCTTCCCACATGGAGGATTGCAGCAGGAAGTGCTTCCGCTCTCAACCGCCGTTTATCGTTATTTTCTTTCTTTGTTTGCTCAACAGAGGGCAATGCACGGAAGTGGAAACTTCGATTAAAAATTTTCCGCCAATGAGAGGCGAGGAAAGGGTGGCCTGATCTTCGTGTGAGGAGATCGGTAACAGTCGATTCGTTGCGAGGAAACGAGGCGATTCTCCGTGCGACTAGGTTCTTGGCTCTTGGCTGTTTCTAAGTGACGTAATGAATGAAGGGAAGGAATCCCTCGTTTTTACTGAGTAGATACCCTGGGTGCTGTCAACGATTTAAGTACACCGTGTTATTTTAGTTTTCTTTCGGCTCCTTCAATAATTCTAGAGAACAGGGATGAATTTAAAGGAGATTCTGTAGCACGAAGAACTGGAATTATCTGAACCTTCCGTAAGTTTTCTGAGACAAATATATCCGAAGATATTGAAAACAGTAAGGAGGAAATGGTGGATGACGTTCAGTAGTTCTTGAGTATCGTCAGCTAATGTATAGGAGGGTAGAATATCCAGGGAGAGTTTTATTACTGCGACTAATGGGATGTACAGTATTTCTTTATCGGCTGTGCAGGGGTTGTGAAGTATATAGTGATTTAACTGTGCCCGCCCCTGGTGTCCAGATGTTTTTCAGAAGCGGGGAGTCTGGGACCCCTGCTCTCGTAATTGCTGTCAACTGCTGAAAACGATTTATCACGATCAGCGTGTGTAACCTGCCACCTCTGGGGTGCTGTAAAGATGTTGATAGCTCCTGAGGCGATTTGTGTTGTGGATATTTTTCCCTGAAGGAGGGATGACTCAAGGTGACTAATGATTCTCGAGGGGTTTGCTCACCCATGTGTAATATTGTCCCCACGTTAATTTTTGAAAAGCTCTCTTGTGCAGGGATTTTTCTACAAAAACGGATGTCAGGAGGGTATACGCGCGAACCTACAGTCGAAGGAAGTCAGCTCATCTCCATTTGTAATTTCTTGTGGGGATTTTTTCAGATAATCTTGGGATATATGTCCGGATGACATGTATGGTTTTTGTTACGAGAGGTCGCAAGCTTGAATGTAATTTGTGGAATCAATTTTCTGATCGATTTCTTTGGGACCCATTTTAAGCAGCAGAAAACTTGAAATGCATGCATGCTGCCGAAAGCTGAAACGTAGTTCCGCTCGACCAACTCGATTATAGACTTCTTCACTCCAGTTGTGAGAAACATCAGTTTTAAAAGTGTTTTCTGACATTTCATGGTTTCCGACCATTTCCGCCACTTCTTCGCCAGAAGTCGTTGAAGCAGGGGCAGGAAGCGCGTTGTTTTTCTCCTCCGAACAGGAAATGGACTCGGAGCAATGTTATAGCCCTCCATTGACAGGGCTATTGAGTCCCGGGAGTCGCAACAGCTGTGTCGATAGATCACCAGGTTTCAACTGTCATGTCTGTCTCAAAGCTGTTCAAAGGGTCCCATAAAAGAAATTTATGTGTGTGGACCTCCTGAGTTTATGGCTCAGGATGTTTTTGCGTTGCGACACTGAAGAGTAATTCGAATAGAAAATGGGAAGTCATTACGAAGCGAAAAAATGTTGACGCATTACATGCGTTCAACCCACGACAGTTACACTGTACTGAAGTTCAGCTGCTGGAAAAGTTCGTTCCTTGATTCAGCGGAGAAGGAGGATCTTTTCTGTAGGAGTGTTCCTTGCTCGAATCTCCAGACGTCAGAGATTTTGAGATGTATTTCCTGATGATGAAATTATGGTAAATAATCAAATGAGCGAAAATCGACCGAAGAATTACTTGTCGACAAGATCGATTGTTCGTTTTTTTCAAGTGCTATAAACTAGCTTTAGTGTACATCTTTGAATTTTGGTGTAGCACGGCAATTCGTGGGCATGGGTAATTATTATGTAACACAACCAGCAAGCATGTTCGTCCAAGAGCCCGTGTCATGTGTCCAATTGACCGAATTGCTGCAAGATTATCCGATACTGAAGTGCTTTCGCAAGCACGACTCTTCGAAACTACTGTATTCGTTTGCAACCGGAATTTTCGACCGAAGCCGGCTTTTTGAGCTATTCAATATCTTGCGAGCTGTGAGAGACATCTTCGAATTATATTACCTTCTGATCAGAGGAACAATATGAAAATCCGTTATAAGTTTACCGCACGCTGATCTCCTCTCATATGAAGTATTATGGGCACATCTAATTACTCCTTGATGTGATCCGAAGTACAGTAATGGAACGATTCACCGTGCCTTGTGTTCGAAGAAAGGATTAAACGCAACGATCCAGAATAAATGCTGTGATCGAAATTCAGTATAATTCGTCTGATTTCCATTCTATTCATTGATTCAGCTGAGAAGGAAGGTATTATTATTGCTGCCAATGTATTGTACGAAAGATACATGTGTAAGATTGAATTCTTGATATGAGAGAAAAGACTGTTCGCACTGTTATTTTGTTAATCCTGCAGCAGTGGTGTTACTAATGATTTTCTCGCTTGTGCAGTTCGGTGTTCCAAATTCCTATTTTTTTTGTATAGAATTGTGTGAAGGGGTCATAGGCTCTTCTGCTGACGGAAAATGTTGAGCGTCTTCATGAGGAGAGATGGTGATTTTGTATGGTATCTCTGCGCCCGCCATTCCACGGTAGATTTTTAGTGCACAACTGATTCTGAATAAACTAGTTTTTTTGCGGACGCGCACAGGTTTTGACGTGAACCGTAGATCGTTTGAATAGTGAAAAGTTCATCCAAGAAGTTGGAATCTTCCCAAGGCCGATAAGCGTGAATCATCGACTGACTGGAATTCTCATCCTCGTGGTTACATAAAATTAAAGAAGATATGGTATGTACCCGAGCCAGCGGCCATTTTTCGTGAAATGTAACTGTTCAGTCGTGTGTAGGCGATGATTCCTCGAAATATTTTGGAACGGGCTCGCATGGCGAACAGGAATACATTTCTCTACACGCATGATGGATTTGCGTACTGTTACGCGGATGGGTCCTGCATGGAACCAGCGAGGAACGCTGGTGTTGGGGTCTGGTTTGGACATAATCATATCGCGTAAGTGCAGAATGTTGTACTAGTTTCTTTTTCTTATTCGGATTAATCAAAGAAATGATCAATCGTTCGTTGGTTCATGGTAAGATCAGATTCTTGTTGGTTGAATCGTGCGGTATGTATTTGAAGCTTGCTAATACGTACTGTACTGCTAGCGAAACTTCGCGAATTCTTTGCCACGGTACGAACTTCGGCCTTCGAACTTACAAAATACTGCAGGTATTTGAGAGAAAGTGGCAGGATGGAATCGTCATTTTAGAGCTAGTCTGAATAATGTTGGTTTACCTGCTGCACTTATACTTTTCATTATCTGTCATCTTGCTTCCTGTTATGAATGAAAGAGATTCCTTAAACAAAATTAGATACATCGTCATGCAGCGTATGTTTTCGGAGGATTTTGTTTCTGATCCTTGCCTACTGAAGGAGCGGTATTACAAGTTACTGTTCTGATTCGTCTGAGATTTCGTATCGATGATACCTCTCGCAGTTAATTACCGAAATATCCACTTCAGATATCTATTGGGAGTTTGATATACCGGTAATCTTTAATTCCATTTAATTTAAGTACCGGAAGATAACGTTCTGATTTTCTGTCACACTTCTCAGGGAGTAATGCTTGTTTACACTACTATTGCCTTTTGATTATGGGTTAGGCCTTGAATTGATGTTCCTGTGAACGTATTCAGACGTTAGGGTCTAGTTTTATTGTTATGGACGACTTCTGATTCGGATTCCGGCGTAGCTAAAGAGCGTTAATACTGTACGGTATCATCGAATGGTTGGAAGGCTCGCTGCATGTGATTCATTCATTCTGGCAGGAATATTTCGGAGCCCTTGTCCGTACCTGGAACGAACAATCGTGCCGAACTGTTGGCTCTGCTGTATGCGATCCACGCGGCGAAGGCATCCGGTGATGAAACATTTTAGACATTCTATATCTCGTTCCACAATAAAATTATGCCAATGTTCGAAACCCAGGGTTGCAGTGTCTTGAGATCAGAAGCGATTCGAAGTACGCCATACAGTGCGTCACAGATTGGTTACCGAAGTGGAAAAATAATAACTGGCAGACATGTGCCTGTACAAGCGTCGAGAATCAAGTGGAAATCCGAGCAATCGATGAAGCGCGATCTAATATGAACGTGCGCTTCGTGAGTACAGTACATTATTCACATTTAACCGAAGAAGTTTTTGTGTGAGAGGAAGAATTCCTGAATAATAGTTCCACTGAATTGAATTTTTTATATCTGCATCAATTAACCTTCTTCTCTCTTCAATTGCTTCTTTATGTTGTAAACTGCAAATTAACTTATTCCGAAGAGGATGGATGTGGATACTTTCTTCAGTCAACTTTTTACTGGTTATTAATTTAATGAGAACACTGGATATCGTTCGTTTTACAGTTTACTATTCTTTTTATTTATTTATTGTATTTTAGAATCATGCAATTTAGCGTGGAATTTTAAATTGTATCCAAATGAGGGATTTTCGATTCGAAGGGTAAATTCTTCTCTCATTAGCCGGAATGTCACGGAAAAGGTAACTTCCCGAAAAATACTTCCCTATCACATTTTGATATCACAATTTTCTAGGAGTGGGTACCTGGTCATTCCGGCGACTTCGGAAATGGAGCTGCAGATGCGTTGGCAAAAGCTGGCGCGACTGAATCGTTGAGAATGTACCGTGGTTACTGAGATATTTCGTCATGTCTGCCTTCGTTCGAGACGGAATGAGTAATCGGTACGACACGTGCTGCAGAAACATGAATGGTCTAAGAAACTTGTTTATAATAAGAAAATTAAGAGCCGTCGGTCCTCCTGTGTTCAAGAAGTTTCGCGTCTCCGCTTCGCATTTGCAGTCCTTGTTTGGAATTTCTTTGTTACGAAATCCATGTCGTATGGAAAGTTCTTGCTCTTATATCTTCTCTATTCGGGTGTCAGTTCTACATTAGTGTACTGTATGCTGTTATTGGTTTTGTCCAAGATCATGAGGCGTGTGATCCAATATTTTCTTCGCGTACAGCTGTTCACGGTCATTGTGCATTTTTGTGAAAGGTTCGCTGCTCACGCCAACCATCGCTTTTGTTTCCGAAGTTTCTTGAAGTACAAAAATCTCCGAGTTTACTATTCATTATTATTGTACTTCGTCAATTCTGGTATAATTTGTGGACACTGTAACAGAAAACGAGAGTAAACGTGCAATTTCGTACCTCTCCTGCAATGAGGTTAAAGTCTCATAGCCCTTGGAAGAATTTTTCAAGCATTCCCGATTGTTCCAATTATGAGCCTACCTTATTGGCCCCTGAGAAGATGAACTCTTCATGTCTAGAATCAAACTGAAATGGAGCATGATATGAAAATTTCAGCGTGTAGTATCGTGTTGAGAAGGAGACCAGGGTTGGGCTGACGGAAAACGACCTGTAAGCTGTAAAATTCCCCTCCACCAACGGGAGACATGAAATTTTCTGGAACCCAGTTTTTTAAGTTTCTATGCCTACGGAGCTTGCAAGTGTCCTCAGAAGATAGGTAATTGAAGTTCGCCAAGTTTACTTTCACCAAGAGTGATTTAGCGACGAATTTCTTTTAGGAAATCACGCGAAATTCCACGAAAATAGCGTAGACTCTTCTTGAAAAATATTGCTGTCAAAATGCATATGGCATGAAAGGACATGTAGCTATGCAGCGATTTCTCCAGCTTCATTGACACTTTGCCTCAGTGCAAACTTTGAGTGCACAGATGATTCAGTTCCCTATGATCAATTGAAATCATCAAATTACAGTGCCGTACAAGGATTCATCTATGAGAACTGCTGGTGGTGGTGGAAAGAAACGCGAGGTTTTTACTGCTTGGTGCATTTAATATACAGTAGTAGCAACTTCACAACTCAATTGATGGGGCTTTTAAGTGTAGGAACGCTGAACGGAAAAAAACTGCACCCATAGGCCACAATAGTTTCTGAAGACCAATACTTCCGGAATGAAAGCCGCAGAAGAAAGGGATAAATTTGTGTGGACGAATGAGATCGTAAGAGTCTTGATTTTCTTGCTTCCGGAAAGTTCACAGTAAATCTAAGAGGAAGTTAGCGTATTGTTCTCAAAATTTCGAAAATGATACAATGAATTGGAATCTTTCTAATCATGCGAGTGTTGCGGTATACTCTCGTTCTTAAATTTAGAAGACCCAGTGGACGAGCAAGGTAGAAAATTCCGTGGTTCAAAACTGCAGAATTCGGAGAATCTCACAAAATATTGTCATGAATGGGTGTTGGGGCTAAATGCGATTGTAAAGGTTCCGATGAAAGTGGATGGCGGAAGAGCTTTTTTTTCTCTATTTGGCGGCAATCTTTTCCTTTGTGTCTGTAAGATTGAAATTTATTGACCTCCTGAAAAGGGGAGATCAGACGGACTCAGCGACATTGAGGCATCGCTCGAAACAAAAAGGGTTTACATGAGTATTGGAGTTGCCGAGATTTATGAGAGAATTGACATCTCACGGAGCGGGTTGACATTGATTAACTGTTTTGAGTCGGCGAACGTAAAGGATGCCTTCTAGTATTCTGTTTCGAAATGGCCGGATAATTGCTCACGTGTCCCGGGGAGAATAAGCAAAATTGAAGGGGTTGTTTTTCAAGGAACATGTATTGTTCTGGTGCAGCTGGTGGAAAATCGGCAACAGCTCGTCTTTCAGCAGTGAGATAGGGACAATCCGATTTTCTTCGGAAGGTGTCGGGTGAAACAATCGTCTCGGGTGATCTTAAAACTGCCGAAAGAGACACAAGAACGTGAAACAGGAAACCGTAATTCTGTTCAATTTTGTCAAAGTGGTTGCTGAGATTTGCTGTCTGTTCCCTGCTGTTTCCAGTGGTTTCAAGGTTTTTGGGTTCGCTTGTTATGCTCGAATAACGCTAAAAGTTGCCCGATTAGTGTTTTGTTTCGCCATTAAAATAGTCAGTGAACTGATAACTTCCTGATATTTGATTGAGTCAAGTACTTGCTCGACTTTTCGGGGCGTATCGCTGGTTACTTCTGTAAGCTGGCCGGAGTCAGTCACTCATTTTTTTTGGTTCAACGTGACGCTGATTTTCAGTCCTTGGTGCTGAGTGAACAACTGGAATTCTGTCGTTGACATTTTCCTTCAAATTCTTGCAACAGATACGTTACTGCAATGAGTTAAACTTGATCTCCCAAATGTATGAGATATTGAGATTAATATACTACTATATCTTAAGAGATCCTAGTTGATGCCTCATTTTTCTAAACTTTGGTTCCAAGTATTTTACGATTCATTGAAAATATGTTCGAAGGATCTCTTCGGAGTCCAAAGAAATTGCATGCCATATTCGTATCGAGACCCGATCAGTGTAGCAGAGTCTTCGGGTTCATCATTACGTTGCCACAATTCGTAATTGAAAATACTAAATTTTTATAAGAATGATAAATAAGTAATCTTCATAACAATTAATAACTGATCTTCATGAAATGCTAACAAGTTCTATGCGAAGATCGCGACGGAAATTCACGCGGTAGTGAAAGCACCCAAAGTTCGATTTTCTCCATTCCTCCCTACACGCCCAATTATCGATCTATACACGAATAATTTAATGACGATTAATTCAGCATTATAATTGAATTTCACATGAAATTCAACGCGAACATCACGGAAACACTTCTGCTAGTCTCGCACTATTTCAATGACTCGTCTTCTATACACGGAACTCATAATTTTTGCTTGGAGTAATTTTTTTTTTTCAAATGGATTGCAGCCAATTTTCTCATCAGGTATTGGATTGTTGAGAATTCAGCCATTCGAGTACATTATAGGCCTCACACTACTGTTCTTCATATTCCTCTTGGTACCCGGAAAAAACTCTCCTAGGATTAAAGTGAATCCCGTATTGTATGGAAAACTGTGGGAAAGTTATTCGGTATCACCATGCAAAATTGTTCATAATCCAGTCGAGACAGAGCAACACCGTGGCAATTTGCTAGAGGGAGATGAACCTTGTCGATTTGGTTTAAAAATGTCGCTGAAGCCGTTTGGAACCAACGAATGGCATCCAAGTGTGGGAAAGGGATGCATATTTTGAAGGACATTTCAGAACGAGTCAGTAATACATAAGGTGTTGGGTTTGCCAGAATCATTCCATTCATTGAATCCATCTTTGAACTTCGGTTTCCCTGTCTGGACTTCTTAATCGAATACAGTACGCGGAATATTACTTTGATCCGAGTGATTTTCCCCCCGAAGATATTTTCCTCCGTTCTGTGAGTGCCTCGTAATGATGCATACGTGATCGACAGCGATTAATTTTCATCATTCACGCACTTTTCCGCTTTTCGGAGACCTACGCCGATGGAGTTCACGAATGCCCTCCAGAAGTCCAAAGAATGTATTTGGTATGACGAAGAATAACTTCGAGTGATTCAGCTGTGCTTTTTTGTTGTTGGGGAAAGCACATAAAACTAAGAACAACGAAGAAGATTCTTGAAAATATTGCTGTTTATACTCACACATGGAATGAAAGACCTCATGTATATTTTTCTCATTTTCATTGACAGTTTACCTTAGTGCACAATTTTCAGATGCGCAAATTATGAAGTGGGCTATGGCAATTGATCGGCTATGGAAATCATGATATTACAATCCAAGCATCATTCCAAACGCGAAGATCTGGTTTCACAGAAATAGGTCAGAATTTTCTGAGCTTTCTCCCACGAAGTTCACAGTTGGGAAATGGCATTGAGCAAAAGGCATTCTGGCCCCCTAGCTCATCAGAATAAAGCTCTTTTGAGTTGCATGACGATACTTCAACCTATTTTGCCTGCCGATCAATCAGCAATCCAGGATTAATATTTTTGCCGAATCGCCAACTTGATGAGGTGGTGAGACGGGGATCCGAGCTTATACTGTGCCGTGTTGTGCTACTTCGTACAGTACTTGTGATGATCATTATATCCAGTATAGGATGGAAACGTTTCCATCCTGGAACGTTCTTTGGCTTTTTTGTTTGCGCTTTCTAAGTTCGCTCAAGAACATGGGAAGTAGTGTAATTTTTTATTTTTGTTGCGCAACCGCATCCGCGAATCTGAAAATGGCTAAAGGTTCTTATTTTTCTGCTTCCATTGAAGTTTCGTGTGGAGAGTGTAGGGCTATATAGGCCACGCGCGCTTCCGGCGCACAGCATCCTCGACTTCTTATTTCAGGCCAATCAGGAGGCTTTGGCTGACTCAATCAGGAGGTATATAGAGCTGGCCGTAGTACGCGCTGGAGTCAGTCTGCACACGGCTATGGACCAGCGAAGGCCTATTGCGTCGAGTGGATAGATTTACTATGTCGAATTCCTGGCTAGTGTATAGGCGCTGTAAGATATTGGTTCGATTCCTGCGCAGTGCGGCGTCCGTCCTGGTAATTACTCACGCCTCCAGCTGCGGGAGACTCGTCGCTGTGTTGAACAGTTGTGCCTTGTGGGGGTATGACGTTGGTGTCCATCACCGGACACACATGATTCGGTTTTATAACGATAGATGTTGTGAGGAATGTTAGGTTTTGATGCTTTTTACGCGATGGAGGACTTCGCTGTTGCTGGTTATTGACCATGCGGGATAGTGAAGCAGGAATTGGTTGCGTGAACCATGGTTGAAGTGTGTCCTGAGTATCGTGTACGGGAATTCATGTGAACTCTTTTAGGCGTATTACTCAGAATCGAAGTTGTGCGGATTGGCACGAATTTCTAAACTTTTTTCGAAGGGGCACTCTTCCTACTACTCCAGGGAGGTGTTTGTGATTGGCTCAGCGGCTGACAGACTTACCTTAAGTTTTATAATTGTTTTGTTTCCCACGCGTCCAGGGTTTTGCGTGAACGCGACGTGGCTTGCTTGTAAAACTAAAGAGCTAACTTCCGAAGTGAGCCATTTTCAGAAGGTCATAGCACGTGTGACGTCGACGGTCAGGTAATCTGCTCAGTCTCCTGCGCATCAATCGACAAGGATATGGTATGCTATTTCAAGGAAGTACGGCAGGGTTTCGTCTTGTTTCATGAAACGACTCTTTCCATGTAGGCCCTGCTGATACCCCCCCCGCGAGTTCTGGAAGGTGCTCGTAGAGCAAGGTCAAATATGGATTCATTTTTCCGCGATTCTAATGGAGTTGTATGTTGTTATGCGGATGGTTCCTGCATGGAGCCCAAGAGGAACGCTGGTGTTGGAGTCTGGTTCGGACCTGACAACGTTGCGTGAGTAATTTTCTCCATTTCGCTCAGAAGAGCGAGGGTGCTTATGTCGGCCATTTGAATTATGCTCTTAATGTTGCTTGAATTCTTGTTGTATGGCAAGCCTTGAATCGAAGTAATTGTCTTCGGTCCTATGAACTTCAGCAACTTGAGATGGAGAGATATTGAAAGGGTGATATGCTCTCGCTACGCCAAGTTCTTAACGCGTACAGTATAGCAGAATTGTCAATTGGGATCTGCCCGTTACCGCGTAAAACTTGACAATTGACAATTCTGCTATACTGTATGTCGGATATATCATTTAGAAGGAAGGGTTACTTCGAAATTAACCACCGATCGGCTGGATGCAATTGTTACCCCAGAAAATATGGAAACACAATTTTACATCTAGGTTCAACCTTGTACGGCATCTCGGTTTTATACTTGTTCGGTAAGTGGGAAATGTCTGTGAAGATGAGTTGGGAATGACTCCACTTCCGAATATGAAATAAATGCACGACATGATTCTGGAATTAACTCCTGTGATATTGTCGTGACAGGAACATCTCGGAGCCTCTCCCTGTTCCGGGGACGAATAATCGTGCAGAACTTCTGGCGCTGCTCTATGCGATCTACGCTGCTAAAGAAGCTGGTGATGAAATAATTGAAACATGATACACCGTGTTCGTTCTCTGGAATAAACTCGTCCATGTGTTTGTTATGCAGGATTGCAGCAGCTGATCATCAGGTCAGACTCACAATACGCCATTAAATGTGTTACGGATTACTTGCCGAGGTGGAAAAGCAACAGCTGGATGACTGCCGGTGGTGATGATGTTCAAAACCAAACTGAAATAAGGGCTATTGATGGAGCGAGCGTTGGTATCTCCGTGAAATATGTCAGTATTGCATTTTCTATCTACATTTTCGGGCGAACTTACGGATGCGTGAGGAAATTCTAATATCGAATTGTAGAATGATTCAAGACGGAAGAAGCTCCCGTATTCTGTACTGTGAAGGGATTTTTGTTGGCGAACCCTTGTGGTTTGTGTCTTCTTTGACCGATGAGTGGTTCTTCAAAAGCTGTCCTAACGGAATTTCTTCTCCTCCAGGAGTGGGTCAAGGGCCACGCCGGCCATCACGGGAATGGTGAAGCGGATGCCCTGGCGAAGAAAGCTGCGGAGCAATCGTTGCGAAATCATCAGGCCGGTTACTGAAGTATTTTGAAAATCCCTGTGTTCCAGTTCACACCTTAGTTAACTACAGAGCTGATGAACAGGGATTGTCAGTGCTTCGCGGAAGCATGAGCGTGAGTTTTGTTGAAGAAATTTAACGACACGGACATGGGCCATTTCTTTCCTGCATTCCGAAAAATTACGTTGTGTGTCCTTGCTTCCTGTAAGCAATTTCTCTTGAATCAGGTTGTTTCAATCACAAGTTCTGCTGGTACGGTTTGTAATAAATTTCCCAGGGGTCGGCTTCTGCTCCACCAGCTTGGCTTTCGTTACACGGTGTGACTTGCGTTCTGTACTCGAAATTTGTGTCCTCTGAGTAAAAATTTCCTCGTTTCTCTGCTCAATGTGTGTCCATTTTATCGCATCGCTTTGTTCTTCGCAAATTTTTTAATACGATTTGAGGAGGAATCAAAACTTAGCGTACAGGATGCCTCCTTTCTTCGAGGAGATCCAATCACATTCTGTACTACGTTCCACCGATGCTCAACTAAGATGGACAAGCTGTATACCACTCCTGGTGGGGATAATGTGGCATACGTGCTCCTGAAAGCATCCTTGATTGGGGGGTTACATTCCATGGAAATGCTTCGGAACAGTCCAAGTGAAGATTGTCATTTCCAAATAACTGCTGCATGCAATATCTGTTGGATCAGCCTATTTCCTTGGAAACCATGTTCGTCAGTACGTTAACGGACTATGAATAAGGAACTTCGATGAAAAGTTCGTAGGTGGTATAATTCCCAGTAGCGGTGAATGATTATTTCCATCCTAGTCTACCCGACGATCGGGTTAATAGTGGATGTACAAATTGAAGGGAGTCTCTGACTATTGTCTTCAGAGATGCGATGCGGTAAAGGAGGATGATGTGATGTGAATTTAGGCAGCAAACAGAATGCATGAGATGGTTGGTGCCGATTGAGGAGGTAGGGAAGATACACATTTCTGGTGCAGTGCCCTGCTGAAAATGTATTGTTCAAGAGCTAATTTCTACTTCCTTGCGGATGACGAATGGCATGATCACGGAAATACCTAGGTCCTGTTTTCTCTCTTGGGTTGCGCAGCAGATGGCGCTCCTAGGAGAATAAGTATTCGAATAAAACTTCTCAGCCAACGAGAGGCGAGGAAGAGGTGGTTTGATTTTCACGAGGGGGGATTGGTGGGATGGACCTCAATTTCCTGCTGGGGAAGAGAGTCGGATGGTTTTTTCCCCGAATTTGTTTCTGTGCCCATGGTTTTTCTTTTTTTTTTTTTTAATTCCGCAAGTGTCAACGCTTGCGCAGGTGTGTTGATTTTCGTGGAATTGTGATTATTCGGAATGTGGTGATAGAAGACTTCCATCATTTCGTTTGGGTACGTATAGATTCTTCCATTCGAATCACGTGGAACTTACCAGCGCTAATAGCACTCGCGTAGGCAAGTTCATTTTCTTCTGGTCAGTGATTCGACACAACGACTCCTGTACCTTTTAAAAACCAGGGATTGCCGTTAATCCGCCGATGATACTCAATATTATATGAGGCCCAGCCCTGTAGGTGAATAACTGGGAAGGTCTGATGCTTTATGAGATACAGATGTGGCAGCCTATTTTGAGGACGAAAACCTCGTACTGTAATCCTTGTCAGCTGAAATAGGGGATAAGAATCCCGTACTGTAATCCTTGTCAGCTGAAAAATGGGATAAGAATCCCGGTTCCAGAAGGTGTTACTTAAGCATCTCTTACCCTTAGAGGATGAAATTTCTTCTGGAGGTTTCAAGTCCTGTTCCTGTTGCTGGTGATCAGATTTTTTTTCTGAAGCCGGGGCTGTTCGGGACAATTGCTTTTGTTATTGCCGTTCACTCCTTGGTGAGATTTATTAGGACTAAGAGCCGCATTGTAAACCGTCTGTCAGCTATAAATGTGTTGACAGTTTTTGAGTAGATTTATCTCGTAAATAATTATTCCTGAGGAAGGGATGATTCAAGTGACAAATGCGTCGCGTCTTGTTCGCCGGGCGCAAAGGTATTCAGTCATTGGAATCGTTCGCTGGCATATTCGTTCGCCAAATGCCGATTCTCGGGCGAAATGTTTTCTGTTCGTTGCTGAAGATGAGCAGTGTATTTCTGCCCGGATCAGATCTCGGATGATCGACTTCATTTGAACTTTTCCCAGTTTCGATAACACCACCGTGTCTTCATTTCAAGTATTTTTCTGAGGTGTTCAAGAAAGAAATATGGCAATCGAGGTCGAAATGATTACGCCGGAGCAAATTTTCCGAGTCGAAACTCTCGATATGAATTTACAAGTTCAGGTTAGAAGTTCTAATCGGTCCTTGAAAACTGAAACGCAGCTCCCGTTGAAGATTGAGATTTTTCTGTTTCCTCAAGTTTGGAGAAACGTTTCAAAATCGATTCCTGACTTCTGGGCTTGCCGACTAATTCCGCCGGTACATCACCGGAAGTTGGTTGGGATGGGGAGGAAACGCGAGGTTCTTTGTGTAGGAAGTAGACAACATGCAATTTTACAGCTTAATTGACGGGCAATCCAGTGTCGTGACGCTGAACGGAAAACAGCTGCATGAATAGGCCACAATAGTTTCCGATGACGAACACTGCCTGAATGACAGCCGTTGACGGGCCCCCGTTAAAGGAATAAATTTGTGTGGAAAAATGAGAATACATTACAATGTAAGGGTCATGATATCTTTGTTTCGGGTAAGTTCATAGGAACTTATCTCATGAGGAAGTTACCGCATGCTGCACTGTGCTGAGAAATTCGTGAGTGATCAAGTAAGTTCGAACCGTTGTAATTATGTAAATGTCGCGTAATACAGTACTTCAATGCCTAACCAGCAGAGGGAGTGGACAGTGGGTGACCGGACGAGTCCACGTATTCCTTGTTTCCAATAAGATGAAAATCTCTTAGTTCAAAACTGCAGACTTCGGAGAATCCTTCGAAATATCCCGAAGAAGTGATGAATGGGTATTGGGCTAAATATTTTTCAATGTGAAGGTTCAGAAAAAGGCGGATGGCGCTTTTGTTCTCAAGTCGCTCAGGGCATGTTTTTCCTTCGTGTCCGTGAGATTAAGACCGTTTTGTGGTTACCGGTTACCTTGTCATGCATGGGCAGATTAAACGGATTCATCGACAGTGATGAATCACAACGCATTGACGATTTCTATGGATATTAGTTACCCAGATTTACGAGAGAACTGACATCCCACGGAGTTGACATTCATCAATTGTTCTGAGTTGGCAAATGTAAAAAGTGCCTTCCAGTTTTTTGTTTCGAAATGACTGGATGATAGGTTTATATTTCGCGGCGGGAATAGGCACAATTGGAGGGGGGTTTTTTTCAGGAACATGTGTTCTGGTGCAGCTGGTGGAAAATCTGCAACGTCTCATCTTTCAACCCTGAAAATTTCTGCAGAAAGTGTGAGGTGAAACAATGTTTTCGGGACTTTCGGGGAATCATAAAATTAAAGAAAGAAGCACAAGAACGTGAAACAGGAAACGTAATTCTGTAAATTGGGTTTCTGATATTTGCTGTCGGCTCCCTGTTATTTTGGGTGGTTTCCAGTTTTTTGGGGTGATTTTTGATGGTCAATCCTGCTCGGTTTTTCGCGGTGCACCGCTGGATACTTCTGTATGCTGACCGGAGTCACTCCACCAATTTTTTTTTGTTCAAAGCGATGCTGATTTTCAGTCCTTCGTGCTAAATTACCAGCGGAATTCTGCTGTTCACATTTTTCTTCAATTTTTCGCAACTGATAATGTTCCTTCTGGATTCTGTTACTGTACTGAGTTAAACTTCGTTTCCCACCTTCCTCCATGATGAAATCCCTCAGGAAAAAAATGAGATGCTTATGCAGTACTGTACTGTATTGTAAGAGGTCGTAGTTGATGCCTCATTTTTCTAAGCTTTAGTACGTGTATTTCACGGTTAATTGAAAATGTGTTCGAAGGATCTCTCTCTTCAGCATCATCAAGAAATTGTGTGCCATATTTTTATCGAGACCCGAACTGTTTAACGGAGTCTCCGGCTTTATCATTACGCTG
>CAJPEX010005122.1:0-17803 GCA_905338405.1 Notodromas monacha | reverse complement strand
ACCTCAAATAAGTAATAACCCTCCTAACATATTTTTGCATCCCGACTCCATGGCACGTTGTCCCATTCGAGATGAAATGCAGAACAGAATGTGAAAACGAGAAATACCATAAGATTGGGCTTAACAGTTGCAAAAGCACTCAGGCATATCACATACCAGCAAAGAAAACGACTGCATGACAGGAACTATTGATTCATGATTTCTACGCTGATTTCATTATCATTTAAAATTAAAATACAATTCTCCATTTTCCATATGCATGTCTGCTCCATCGAGTGTGGTTATAGTATCAATCGTTCGAAGAACCAGATGAAACTCAAAAATATCCTGAAAATGGCCGTTCCCTCGCAGAACTTGAAACTGGATGAGTCAAATCTAAAGACACATTATATTCTGAATCAATGAATATACAGTGAAATCTCATTACAGCAAACTTTTCTGCACTTCAGAAAAAGTTTGTTGCACTGTAGGCCCGGGTAACAAATATAATTTGGCTCACGTTCAAGCATTACAATTTTTTCCTGAGAAAAAAGTCGATATAAATCGACTTGTTTTTATAATACAATAATTGAGAGAACGCGCACAAGAAATGAATTTAACTTATCCACGGCAAAACCGAGCTAAATTCAGAAGTGCGTTGGCATCCACGGGTAAAATTTATAAAGCATTTCTTCCCTGTGTAGTTTTGGACATCAGGTAAATTCTATAAAGAAGAAATCACTGAACAGAGAATGGATCAGAATAAATTACATTCTTTGAATAAACAATTCATCAAATGAGGTTTAACCAACGCCTGGTCTGCGGAGATTCTGTTTGAAGGCCCCATACTCATTCCATGAATACCTAGCTTATTATTATCTAAATGACGCGGTAGCAGGAAAATGCAAGTAGTTTTGAAGAATGGAAAGACTCTGATATCGAGAATCATTCGTTATAAGATAAAATTAGCACATTCCGCCGTTATTGCGAATATAGCGAGCAGTTTAGAATTCAGAAATGCCATGCTCGAGCAGCGTTATAAAAATCTCGCGGGAGTCGCATTCCTGAAGCTGACAAGGAATCCGAAGGATCGAGGTCCCGAGAGATAAATGATAATCCCGGAAATCGAAACCCCGACGCGGGCAATCCCATATTTCGCCTCTCAATCCCACCTCCGTCCCGATGATTGAAGACATCAATCATTACCCAGGAATGAGATTCTCGGCGGTCGGGCTGCGATTCCGGACCAGGCAGGATTCCGAAATATGTGTGAGCCTCCGCCGCGACGGCGCTCTCCAGGAGCGCCACTCGACTCCGTTTGTCCCTATCGGGTAATTAAAGTGTATTCCTGTGCGGTCGCCGGGCGAACGAGAGCCACCCAAGTCGCTCACCAACGCTGGAGCATTCGCCGATATGCGACTGATCCAAATCGACGGTCGACTAACAAATAGCCCCTGTTTCAGCCCATTTATCCCAGTCTTACCCTTTCCCGCCGGGATCAGATCACTGGCTCCGCCGGAATCGACGATGGCGTAATGTGCGAGGCCTCACGTTCACCACAAGACTCGATTCGGGGGGCAATCTGAAATTATTCTTAATTTCAACCAGTCCTTTCCTACCGACGTGACGCATGTTGGGATGAAAATAACTGTATGTGCTTAAAAGTGAGGGTTTTGGAGCCATGGTGCGCCAAAATTGTCAGCTGGTCCGTCGGGAGGTTTCAGTCACCGGTCAGCGAAATATTTCTGGTCCCAACGCAGAACACGTTTTTACTAGAATTCTACTCGAAAGTTCTCCAAAGTTCAGGAAAATTTGACCGTGACAAATGAGGAACAGTAGCAGATATCATATCGCTGTACACTCATCTATACAAGACTTGCCGATTTTGAAAACCAAGAGTCCCCAATATCATGAGACAATTTTAAATTGTACTCCTGTGCTCGAAAATATGAATGATGAAAACCTAATTTTCAAAATGGGAACATTTTCACTCCTCTGGCTTTAATATGGCTATAATTTCAATGTGCATATTGTGTATTCAGAGTGCGAGGAAATGACGTGAATTACTCCTGTACTATAGAGACAAAGTACAATACCGAAGTATTTTTTAATTAATCCGTGGTACGGAGTTTTAAAGATCATTTTTACGGAAGACAAGTTTTGGAATTGAAAAACGGTTCGGTGAAGGAATCTTAAATTATGCCTCTGGTGCGCCGAGAAGGGTGTTGGTGGGTTTTAATTAATCCGTGGTACGGAGTTTTAAAGATCATTTTTACGGAAGACAAGTTTTGGAATTGAAAAACGGTTCGGTGAAGGAATCTTAAATTATGCCTCTGGTGCGCCGAGAAGGGTGTTGGTGGGTTTCCCCCAAATATTTCAGTTTATCGCACTGGGTTCATATACAGTACCTAACTCATACCTCCTTCTTCAAATTCGCACATTCATCATAAAGTGATGAACTCACCGCATCATTCAAGTGCCCTGTGAGCTGCGACAATAAGGTAAACATGAAAAGACCAATTATTATTATTATTTTTGTTTACCTGAAGCAGGGTTTTTCGTACTTGTATAGACCTTGGGAATGTACGAAACTATGGTAAACCTACAGGATGCCGGAGGTGAAATCAAGTTTTTCGAATTTAAAGTCAAGGCAATATTTTACCCTCCCATTTTTTGGAGAATCGTGCGTTGTTGAGGAAGGTTATTACAGTACAGTATATGATTTTCAATTTTTCTTTCCGTGTCAGTCGTATCCAAGTGTCCAATGTAAGTTTGGTCTCCGCGGGAACTCGTCGATGGATGCGATACCTTAATTATGTCACCATTAGGAAATATTGATTAGTTAAAAGTGAAAGAGTTGGAGTAAAAAAGAAGCGGCATAAAATTTACATGCTCAAAACATCGACTGTCACACTTGCCCCTGAGGAATTTCTGATCAGTTTTTTTCCATCGAAAAGCGTCAAAGATTGAAGGTTTTCTTTACGCGCAATCGAAGTACTTTCATGATCGTTGTCAAGCAAACTTTTAAATAGTGGAATCTCATCATAAAATGGCAATGAGGATTTACGATGACGCAAAATTAAAATAGTATGAGAGTGCTTTTCTCAAAAGTGGCGTCTTCTGATTTTAGTTGGCGTGAGTTTCAAGCAATTTTCACCAAGATCATCAAAGTAAATGTGAAATAGAAGTAGGACAAATCCGGGAGTGAGTTAACGCTCATTTTTTATGCCAAGCATCAGAGCTATTTCATATCTAAGTACGTAGGCTAATTCTCTTCCGTCACAATTAGATTGTCGGCCCCCCAGCATGTCATTGAAATTTCAGTGTGTCCGTGTAAATTTATCTTTGTCCAAGGAAGAATTTCCCAATTTATGCACATGCATTCATATGGGAATCTGGTTGACACAGGGCGAGGTTGAGCCAAATCATTGGATAAGTGGATAGGAAGAACTAGGAATTATAAATTTTCCGAATAAATATCCCCGAGATTTTCACAGTAGTAAATAAACTTGATATGTTCAAGGGGGTAGTCCTCAAACTCCTCAGTCTGAGAAGCGGAGTATATTAATCAATGAATGTCAATATGTGCAGAAGGCATCAATGGTCCCAGACCGATAGATGTACCTCAACGGAGTTTAACTTCCTTATCCATTAGGAAAATCCTCCGAAAATGCTTGAATCAAAAGTATGGTTGCACTGAAAAATATGCTGAAAACAAGAAGGAAAACAGTGCTCAACATGATACAGAAGAGAAAATCACAAATCCCTCTCATAAATTATAACTTCACTGTACTTCGTCTGCCACATTTTTCACATCAATGCAGTCTATCACCCAAATCGGGGTTCACTATCCACAGTAAGAATTACGAGCACCCGATTCCATTTAAAAACATTGACTGCATATTATCCTACAGGAAAAACGTACAATATTTTGTGGACGGAAAAATAGTTCGCGGACTGACGGTCGGACACAAATGTGGACGACGATCGATCCCGGATATTCTTTTCTCAACCGGTGCATTGTTCAGTCGCTTATTCAGGTGAAATTTCCCTGGCTTCCATTGATCACAGTCCGCACGTGTGTAAGAAGGTCGAGGGTCGAAACGTGAGAAATCGATGGCGATTTGAACGAGTGGGGAATCTCACGTACACCCGCCATCAAGCTGGAATAACCAGTCAGAGCGACGGCCTTCATCACCCCCTTTCATCAAGGAAGCGATTATTCAGAAACAGTGCGTATCGCGACATTGATGGAGCTCAGGCTCGGAACTCCACAGCGCGATATGCGGAATACATTCCGTGTACAACCCGAACGATCGCCTCGCGGTTGCCAGGGTAACCAGTTATGGCGATGCGAATCCCTTTCCTCAGTGCTGTGAGGCCGAATTTAACCCTGCTTCCCTTGCTGCATGTTCGAACAAAAAAATACTGCATACACTCGTTTATTTAAAAGCAGAAAGAAAGAAAGAACAGCTTGCTAACGGTTGGGCACAGCCGAGAACAATTTTCACATAATTATGATTCCTCATGCACTCTTGGAGTTACACATTTCTGGGGCTTTAACACGTTCAACGGGGATATACACTCCTTTAATGCTGTGAGGCCGAAATTAACCCTGTTCCCCTTGCAATTCGAAAAAATACTGCACAAACTCGTTTATGTAAAAGTTAATAAAACGAGAACAACGGTTGGGCGCCGCTGAGGAAATTTTTCGCATGATTCGAAGTCTCTAATGTACTGTACATACAGTGAGACCCCCACGTGTGGACACCTTGACATGCAGACAATTTGACATAGGGACACTTATTTTCCCACAAAAAATTAATTAAAAAGGCCCAACATGAGGACACTGACTAAACATAGGGACATTTTGTGATAAAATTGCAAATAAGCTTCAGGCCAAATTACAAGAAGCAGATATTTCCAACCCTAAAATTGAAGTGAGAAAAGTTCTTGGGCATTTCTCTCACCAATTTACCANCTTCAGGCCAAATTACAAGAAGCAGATATTTCCAACCCTAAAATTGAAGTGAGAAAAGTTCTTGGGCATTTCTCTCACCAATTTACCATCCATTTAGCTAATTTTTAAAAATTACCTCCAGCATAGAGGGACTTCCTTCTCTCTTTTTCACTTGAATGTTATTTTTACAGAGAATACCAACATTTCTATGTACTGTACAGAGGTATGAGTATTCAATTCCCCAAATGCCCATATTGTGTTTAAATATTCTATATTGATTGAATCAGTTTCAATTGGGAGACAATTTCTATTTTCATGGAATTATGGTGAGTATTTTGTCCACAAAACACCAATTAAAAATTATATAATGTAAGTCTAAGGGAATATGAGACTTGACTTGGGGACATTTCAACCTATGGACACTCTTGGTGCACCAATTATGTCCGCATCTCGGGGTCTCACTGTATACTGTATAGAGTTACAAATTCCGTGGACTTCAAACCTTTCATCAGCGGGGATATTCTCCTTCAATGCTGTGGTGCCGACTTTAACCCTGCTTCCCTTGCTGCTCGAAAAAAATACTGCAGATGCAGTACTCGGTTTATATAAAAGTAAAAGAAAGGAGAAAAGCTGGCAAAACTTTGGGCACAGCCGAGAACATTTTTCGCATAACCTTGCTTAAACTTGGAGCCACACACTTCGGGACTTCATCACTTCCAGCGGGGATATGCTCCTTTAGATGCATATTTCACACAAGCCATTTTCCATCTTCGAACCCGGGTAATTCGGGAATCCCTCTTTTCCTAAGGTGAGTCTGTATCCAGGCTGTCGTTAAGGAAACCCTTCGCTCCAGAAGGAATCATATGGAATTCAGAAAGTAAATTTAAGCTGGCTGGAAATGAATGCAAGTACCGTATAATTGCAAGAATTCAAAACTGCTTTAAGCGGACTTTGTGAAATACGCTTGAACTAGCATTCGCTTATCCGTATCACATGCGTCACGTGATATTCGGCATCCAGGAGATGCTGGTACGCAAGCATTGCCATTTCTAGAATAAGAAACTTCCTGGAAAACGATTTGAAATGCAGGTTCAGATAATTCAGTAATTCTTTAAAAGGACAATTCGATATAATGAAAGGTTTTTGACATTTTCATGTCGACGTTCATTGAGTCTGCGTTCAGACTGAGGATTGCTTGACAGATGCATCATGTCCCAGAAACAACAAGATCAAGCCTCACTTGGTTGGATTGGAAATCCAGAAATGTATGAAGATATTGAATCGCTTGCAGATATATAGTATAAGTGCAAAAAGTCTCCTCGCGTTTAAAAATATGTTCGGCGATCATTCAAAACACATTGAAATTCACGGAAATGGGATAGAGAAGGCATTAAACCGGTCTTTCGCAACTTTTCCGTCCTGCTCTTTCCGGACATTCAAAATTGAATTTAAAATCCCATGACTCGTCTAAAATAGAATTGTATCGAGCTAGTGCTGATCTAGGATTTCCTTGTCTTCAGATAACTTGAGTTGATGTTATAGTCAAAGAAGGATATTCTTTCGAAGAAATAAATATTTTCGTGTTTATGATTACATAGTAAGATGATAATTTCACGCTTTCAAGTCTTGAATCGCATTCGTCGGAACAGTGGAGTTAAAACCATAATGCCAGGGATGTAACCGATAGGTTTTTCTGCACCATATGGAACAATGGGGCGATTTTGTATGATCACCACCATTGGCTTTGAGTGGTATCATGTATAAAAAGGTTGAAAAACGCGCCGTAAATGTGTCTTTTTAAAAATAAAGAAACCACGCATCACATCCGGAATTTCATGCTCATACCACATTGCTTTGCGATTCGTTCTAACGAAAAGATTTTCTGAACATTTTCCACGTGAGTTCATTCGCGGAAAATTATTAAAATGACAATAATTTCTTTCAGTCTCGTTCCTCGTTACAGCAGCGCCGATAGCAAAAAAAAAAAAAAAACTCCGTCATTCGCTCCTCGCGTAATTAATCTCGCGTAACGTCTTCGAGGGGATGCACTTACGCACCTCGCCGAGGTGTTAATGAGATCCCACCAAGTCAGATGATTATCTTCGTCGCGACAGATACGTATTCTCAAACGCGTGACGCCTGATGTCGATGAAACGACCCAGAGAAGCTTCACGCATTGTTTCTCGCAACGAGCGTCAAGTTACCTGCGCTACGAATACGAGTGAGACTACTGTACACTCAATCATCGGATTATACATATTTCCAGGAAAAAGTCCGCAAACTTTTTGTTGCCGCTATCTTTGCTAAAGAGACTGATTGTTTCGATCCCTTTTCACTAAAGGGCTGCAAATACGGTATATCTTACATATCTCGCAGTGTTTATTCTTGGAATGAGTTAGAATACTGTCAGTGTGAATTTTCAGATATGAGTCAATCCTGGGGCATAATGATAGATCCATACTTACCATCTTTATTCTACTACTTAGCGCAATGTTTCTCCTCAAAATTTGATCACAGTGGATGAAAAGTGGCTGATAATATACAGTGTTGTCCTTCCTATCTGTCGAAAGATCAATCTACAACTAGAAAGAACTGTGAGTCGAGTGTATAAGACACGCCTTTGCACTGGTCTTCTCAATTACAATACAACAAGACAGAACACAAACATATACAACAGTTTAAAGCCTAGAGGACTTAGATGCATAATCTACAGATTTAACATTTAAAGCAAACAGGGGAGGTACTCATAACTTTATTGGTTAGACTCTGGAATGGATCTGCTGGTTCAAATGGACATCCTCCCGTTAAATAGACAAGAGGGAAACCAGGGAGGGGACTCATTTCTATACAGATTTCCAGACATCAAAGACGAAAGGTTAAATCAAGAAATTGCTGAAGCTTCACCATGTGGAAAGGACACGAGATAAAATAAAGGATATCCATTCATCTAATGGAATCTGTATAGTATTCAATGAATAGCATCAAGGCAAGGGGAGGGGAGCACATTGCCACCACTTTCCTTGAAGGGCACAACCTGAATAGGAAACATGACCAATTCTTAATCTATTTCATAAGAGAGAGAAGGTGAATACTTTGAATTAAAAAGGAAGATAGAGGAAAAGGATTTCATTCTTTTCCAGGGTAACAACATAAAAACGCATGACTGCCGGGTCAGAACTTTTCACAAAAATTGTCGTCAAATTTTAAACTAACTAAGGAATGTGATTGTGTAACCCAAGAAAACGTAGTTATACACTCTGTTACTGTGATGCATCCAAACTATAGCCTGTATTCCAGGAAAATTGGCCTGAATTTTCCCAGCCATTCTACAGTTTCCCTTTTAAAAGATGAACGAAAAAATTATCATGAAAACATAATAGTTTTCATTGAGGCCGGTGCTTGCAGATAAGTTAACATTATGTTTCGGTGATAGCTTTTCTCCACGTACTTCGTGAGAAAATTGTGCTCGCCACATTCTAGTATTTCTGTTTAAACTGATGATGTTACAACGAGAAGCATATACTGGGCATTCTTGATAGAACCGAATTTTGTAAACGGGGCCGATTTGCCATAGCTGTTTTCTGCAAGGCAAATAAAATAATATTTCGCACTTGTTGCAGCTAACAATTCAAGTTGAAGTACAATATACGTTTTCTTCTTCGTTGCTAACGATATTGAACGTTGTATTCCCATAAAATTTTTCTAGGATTCAGCATGCGCAGTTATCAATTTAGACGAAAGCAGTTGAATCATTTTTGGTGGGAAATTAAATACCTCTGTTCAAACTTTGAAATGATATTCTACCTCACATAATCAAGTCTTTTCGGAGGAGATCGTTAATTTCAGTCGCTTCATCGTGTGACGGTAATGATTTTCCCCCGCAAATCCATCACCGAAGTTTGCTTGATTAAACCCGGACAAGCTATGAAAAACTTCTGCATGTGCATTTGGAAATATTAAATGAGAACTTTTATGTCCGCTAAACCCGGCTGTCAACAGATCCTGTCGGCTTAATACCATATAGCAGTGAATATCTAGTTTTTCCTCAGAATCCCAGTAGTTGAATGTATCTTCAGCGCAGGAAAAACCATTCGGAGAGGATAAAAGGCCGCAGATGAGACCACAGCCTCTTCGAACAGGGATTTTCTCACAGAGCTTTGTTATTTCGACGTTTCGTTGGAACCACTATACGTACTCGTACAAGATCAAAAAAATCCGCGCGAGGATGAAAACTTGCTAATGGTTTTATCGTGTTATAGATCAAGAAGAGGACAGCATCATCGAACCGCCGGCATGCCAAGTTGGCGATTTATTTCCTGCGCCCAATGGATCCGGGCATAAGGGCGCCTTTGACGTTTTCATGACCACGTTGACATCGGCATTGGCAACAGGTAGGAAATATCAAGCCTCCGGGGGGACACCTTGGTTGTTCGCTGGGCACATGAACGAGGCAAATCGAGCAGATAAACTCAATTCCGTTTTTTAGGGGGGGGGGGGGGGGTTAGTGCCATGTACATGCTGTGGACTCTTGCAAATGTCCTCAGGCTATTGCTGGAGCAAGGCACATGACTGTCCATCACGCGGTTTCTGAAATTCTCACGGGCGTCCAGCTTCCTGCTTCTCTATCGATAAGTCTAATCCATTACTGTACGAGTATATGAGTCACGGTTTACCGAATGCTTAAATAGGAGGAAATGTTTCGGGTCTCTTTCATATATGACAAAGACATTAAAGCTTGACTGATCAACAGCTCGTGAACACTTGTTCGACAGAACTGCGGAGGTAATGTGGAAGAAGTGGTCTGCTGTGAGGTGCCCGGGCTGCACACTCATAGGATTTATTTAAAAAATGCGCGATACTGTACGTTTACCTTCATGACGATTAGTTCCTGAATAATTATTTTCCACGGCCCGATTGATCAGTGGAAATAACTAAAGAATGCACTTCACTAGGTTGCTAACCTTAGAATCATCCACTTGAGTTCTCCAAAAATGTTGGTGTAGTCACGAACTTTTTTTTCCGGCATGTGTATAAAAGACGGTTCTGATATGAACTGAGTTGATTCTTTGCCTCTCTTTCTTTCTTTCTTGTTGGTCATCACTCATTGGTAAAAACAAATGCTGTATATTGAAAAAAGTTTCTCCCAAAAGTTCCCTGCACAACTTATTCCTAAATTTATTTGAAGTCTTTGTTGATCTCTGCATGTGGAGCTCTCGAAATCCTACAGTAATACTGGCTGCACAATGAAAAACACATCTTGGGCAGCACCATCAAAGAATGTCACTTGTGAAAATGATTCAACAAGCTACCCATTATAAAAATACCGGCTCCATTAAGGGCATATTGATACACTGGAAGACAACCATTTCTCAACATTAGCATTGACTATTTTTGACCATTCCAATGCTCTAACTGAAAATGACCTCTCCATATCAATTTGTATCTTTCCTCTAAAAGCTGTGAGTGTTGTACCTGTCCAGATCTTGGATCCATCATAGATGCATACATATTACTTCCGGAGATCAAGAAGACTGCCAACGCTGAAACATTGTCCCCAAAAATGCAGACACCTTCCAATCCACCTGGTCTCATTTCCCAGTTCCCACTAACAAATAAATACAAAATTGAACTATTCTTCTCAAAATGAGACAAATAGCAATTCGATTTGGTATGTGCACCTTGGTGGGGAAGCTTGTACAGTATATAAATGCATCTGAGGGATATGATCAATAATATCAATTCTTGTCGTGCCTACCACCCCCTGGTGGTCAACGGACAAAAGACCAATGGATGCTTTACCTGAAACCCATAGATGTCACTCAATGCAAAATCGAAAAATTTTTCCACAAACGAACAGGACACGAAGACAACCAAGGAAACCAACAAAAACTGCTCCTCAAAAGCCTGGAGATATCCATCAGCAAAAGCCAAGGCAATCAAAGGAGTACTTCACTCTTCCATCCAAGCTCAGTCGATTGGCATCAGATGTGCGAAAGAAACAATTTTGATTACCCCGTGATCTGTGTATGAGATCATGAAAATGTCGCGGAAGAAGTTCCTGGAGACTAAGCTCTAGGACACAGAGAGGTGAGTATAAAAATGTTTAAGTTGATTACTGCCATGCCGTGCTTTTCCAGAACAGACAAAAAAGCGAATCTTCTGGATACCTTCTCGGCATACGTGAAATCATTGGTTCTGATTACTTTCAGGAAAATTTTACTCATCCCTCCCATGCAAACGGATTATTGGTTCTTATATACCCTCAGAAATCGGCGTGAACAATTTTTCACACTGCCCCGAACAAAAAAGGCAAAGCAAAATTGCATTGATTTGAAATTCAAAGTTTTTGTGAAGAGAAGCACGAAAACTTGGAAGAGCTTTATACAATGCTTTGGCAAGAGTTTACTCTTGAAGGTCTGAGATTTTTTCAACAACGAACGAATTTGAAAAACATTCTCAGCTAGTTTCACTGTTTTGTGAGAGCGAACGGGTTCGGGACAGAGCTAGAAATACTGCAGTGTGGGTTCACAGTACTTTCACTTCGGCCCTGTGGAAAAAAAAAGAGAAAGCCCGAGTATGCTGAAAGTAGACCTTTATTAGCCTTTCGTTGCAATTCGAAGACATCAGAAGACGTCGGAGTCGATGTGCTGATGAATCGGTACGACTACACCAGAATTCCGTCTGTAACCGGACCACGGCTATCCATCAGCAAAAGCCAAGGCAATCAAAGGAGTACTTCACTCTTCCATCCAAGCTCAGTCGATTGGCATCAGATGTGCGAAAGAAACAATTTTGATTACCCCGTGATCTGTGTATGAGATCATGAATATGTCGCGGAAGAAGTTCCTGGAGACTAAGCTCTAGGACACAGAGAGGTGAGTATAAAAATGTTTAAGTTGATTACTGCCATGCCGTGATTTTCCAGAACAGACAAAAAAGCGAATCTTCTGGATACCTTCTCGGCATGCGTGACATCATTGGTTCTGATTACTTTCAGGAAAATTTTACTCATCCCTCCCATGCAAATGGATTATTGGTTCTTATACTCTCAGAAATCGGCGTGAAAAATTTTTCACACTGGGCCGAACAAAAGGGCAAGGCAAAATTGCATTGATTTGAAATTCAAAGTTTTTGTGAAGAGAAGCACGAAAACTTGGAAGAGCTTTATGCAATGCACTGCTTTGGCAAGAGTTTACTCTTGAAGGTCTGAGTTTTCTCTGCAACGAACGAATTTGAAAAACATTCTCAGCTAGTTTCACTGCTTTGTGAGAGCGAACGGGTTCGGGACAGAGCTAGAAATACTGCTGTGGGTTTGCAGTACTTGCACTTGCACGGCCCTGTGGAAAAAAAAAGAGAAAGCCGGAGTATGCTGAAAGTAGACCTTTATTAGCCTTTCGTTGCAATTCGAAGACATCAGAAGACGTCGGAGTCGATGTGCTGATGAATCGGTACGACTACACCAGAATTCCGTCTGTAACCGGACCACGGCAAGTCCCGCACACAACATCCAAGCAGGACTATGCATGTCACCGAGTGCAAACACGCTCGTCAACAATTTTGTTCAGTTCATCAGCGTCAGCCGAAAAAAAAGGTTAAAACAGCTAATACCAGTGCCAGGAAGAAATATGTCGTAATACTGTACAATTCTATCTCCACTCCAACCGTCAACGGATAAATACCGAGCTTGGCTTGACACAAACTTCCTCATCACTCCACTCTCCCTAGAACCAGGTCAAAGGGAACCAGCTGCCAACGAAGGGCTTTGGGGTTCTGAACATTTCCAGATTTTCCCGAACAAAATAAAAAAGGAATCACGCCGAATTTTCCATGATTAAAAAAAAAAAACGAAAGGCACGGCAACCAAAATGTTTAACGTTGCCTATAGCGACCTCTCACGCGAGCACACCGTGCAGCAAAGCGTTTCAACCGAACTGAAAACAAAAGAAGTATATATCTATATATACCGTACTAAGAAAGAAAAAAAAATCCTTATCCAATGGCTCTTCTCCCAACGAATCGTCCAAATGTTCGTAGATACCAAAGCAAAACAACAAACGAAGAAGCTTTGAAATAACTCGAGGCGGGATTGCTTCTAAAGGAACGCTTATTGGCACGCATTCAAAGCATCTGCTTTCCGGTTCCACACTAAACTGAAGTACTGTATATGAAGGCTCGTAGAAAAGTTCAAAAGAAATTGAAAGCTGGAACTGGAATATATATATTTTTTTGTTTTGATCCAAGTTTCAGTTTTGTTACCCACTACAAGCTTTTGATGCAAGGAGAATGCGAGAACCGTTTTAAATACATTTTCTCCGGTCCGGCGAAATTAATCGCAAATCGGAATGCGTATGTTCTGCATTCATGGACTACATTTATTTTAGCGGTATAATCGCAATCAAAATTTAAAGATCCGAAGGACATAGTTTCTTCCGAAAATAAATTTAAAACGGTCAACGGCTTCTTTTTCTTCCAAAAATCAATTCAAAAACTGCCGAAAATAATTACAGCCAAGGCACAGAAAGACTTTTTCGATGCAGCAGAAACCTCAGCGGACCTTTCGTGACTTCTAGGGTGCATACACGAGGCCCTCCTGGAACCCACTGCCTCCCAGCAAGCGTATCAAAGCAAAACTAGACCCAACAGCAGACTTCAACCCTGGAATGTCTAGCTGGGGAAAAAAAACCAGATTCTGATTCAAACGGACAGGCTTTGTACACAAAAGCGGCTGATGCACGCACTTCGCGTTACACAGCTAGCGTGCACCGATCTCAGCTGGCGAGCAGGATGGCTTCGCCTTCGGGGGGACGGGGAATAAACGGGTAAAAATAAAAACGGATCAATACAAATCAACAACTCGGAGCAGAGCGAGTTCCTTAGCAGCGGCGCCCTAAATATGCAATCCAAAAAATATATATATGGCAACGTCACCAGGTTCACATGCGAATCATTCAAACAGCCGCCAACCGTCGCAAGAGCGACTGCGCAATGGCTATCTGTCCCCAAGCAGCACGGTTGTCGATTTTGTTCGGTTGGCTCGAGGAGCTTGCAACGGCAGGAACGCGGGGCTTGCGGACGGAGGCAAAAACCTGACAGCGTATCGTTGCGGAGGATGGTGCAAAATTTAGATCTATGGCGTAGAACGGTTTATCACAGGTGTCGCCCGTGTCTCTGCACTCTAGTTATCATCCGGAATAGCTGCTGTCTGTTGCTGCTGGATCATGGACTCCCACTGGGCAATCAACGCGCTTTTCCTCCTGGGAGCTTTTGATCCGATTTGCTGCGGTAAAACATTGAAAATAAAATGTGTGTTAAATTTTGCTTTTTTCGAAATTGCAGTGCTGTCTGAAAATTCCCCGAACATGAAAAAAAGGAAAAAAAATTGCTCGGCCAGCAGAGTTGAGCACAGAACATGAATCAAAACCAATTTAAAGGAAGCTTATGAGCACTTTGTGACGGAAGTCCGGTTCGTCTGAGATTTGTTAATTATAACTTTTACGCACAAATTTCGATATCATTCAAGCGCGAATACACTATTCTGCAGTCTGCGCCAGCAAGTCAAAATGGAAATTTTAATTTAAATTCAGAAGAAATGATCCGCTCTCAGCCAATAGAAAATCATTGTTTCCAACGTGAAAGCAAGGGTGAGGGGTATTGAATAATAAGCGAAAAAAATAATTATTCTTGGCACATTTCACCTACCCGAACAGAAAATTCATTTGGCGAAAGCTGCAGACAATCGACGTTGTGGTATCCACCATATGTAAGAACTGAGGTTCGTGATTTCAAGATTCGATTAATGAATCTACATTATCATGAATCTGAAATTAGTTTGTGCCGCAAGTTGAACTCAAACTAAGAATAAAACTACACTCTGTAATTATAAGAAATGACGGCTTTCGTAAAAGGTTCCCGCCTAGCCTGAAATGCGAACATTCCGTTATTGGCAATCTCAAATGTATCGCGGGGAGAAAATTAACGAAATGAAATCTCAGTACCGAGGCTCAAACTCGAAGGTTGAAAAAATTAACCTTATCCCGTCAGGGATTTTTTTCTCTCATTTCCGTACTCAATTATTCTTCGCTACAAATTTTCATTTCTGGGAAAAAGCCAATGGCTTGAGTGCCTGGATAAAAAGCTGAACTCTTACGGGATTTTCCAGAGAGAAAATCCCGGTGTAAGGCAAGAATAAAAAAACCGGAAACCTGGGAGTTGTTTCCGGAAGCAGCGCAGGAAGCATCCGAAATCGTGGACGCAGCGTCATCATCAAGCAGGTTCGGGATGGACTGGCATCTTTGCGGGAAACTGCCTCCGTTCATGATTCCGTTTTCACTGAGTCTCGGGTAGCTGTGTTTCTTAGAATCGTCACCACTGCTTTCCCCGTCGTCATCGTCGAAAGCTGCCAGCAGGTTCGGTTGCGACCTAGCCAGAGCCTTCATGCGCTGGTCCCTGATGGAGAAAGAAAAATGTTCGAGAATTTGCACATTTTGAGAAATAAATTTTTTTTTGCAGTACAGCTGAGCAATAAGCATCACCAAAACTCAAAAAAAAGAGGCACAGAACTAGCACACATTATTTAAAAAAAAGTCAACCCGTGTTTTGTATTAAGACCATTATGGACAAATAATCGATCACATATTACTGTATAGCTTTAATCATGCGTCAACACCTGTTGTTCGATTTCTAATTTTTCAAGACACAGTTTAGTTTATAGTGTAATTTTGCTTTTGACAAAATTCAAAAAATCTGTTCGAAACGTGCAGTTCACATTTAATTCATGTCGATGATCCATTTTTTGAGTTATATTTTTTTCATTTTGTTTTATCATGACATTAATTTTATTTCATGCATTCCTTGTAGGGCCAATGTGCTCTTTGAGAATCCGACCTTTTTGCCTTGGAAAAATGTTGCCTATTACAACCCGACACGTTCCTGCATTTTGAGCGATGCATATTACAGTACCAGCTCTAAAAAAAAAAAAAGGCGCAGGACTATAGCATACATTATTTTGAAAAAAAAAAAGTCAACCGCTGTTCCGTATCAAAGCTCATCATGTAGAGATAATCGATCGTGTTGTGTATAGCTTAAATTATGTGTTAACACCTTTTTTTAAAAACCATTTTCCACTTTTCAATTAGACACAGTTTACAGAAGTTCATAGTGTACCTACTAAATTCCAAAATATGCATTCAAAACGTGCGGTTCGCATTTAAATTCATTTTCGGCACAACCGCATTTTCACACGTATTTTCATCAGCAAAGCACATTGACTGGAAATGCCAAGAGGCTGAATTCAGAGCAAAAACAAATTTATTTGAAGCAATTTCGCACGTTTTTGAGTTTTATTAGTTTTATTTTTATTTTGTTTTTTGAGTTAGTTTCATTAGCCAGAAAGAAAACTTCGTTTAGACCAAATAATTTGAATATATTTCAATTAACTCGACTGATTACGGGAGATAAGCTTATATGATAATTCATGACCTTGAGGCTTGAACTGATTTGCCAAAGCATATTCTTGAAAGAGGTAATCCTTTTTTTTAAACATAAATTACACAGTTAGCCACCAGCAGCGGTCAAATACTGTACAAAATTAGTTTCAACTTTTCAAAGATAATTTCGAGGTTTCCGCTGTGGTAAGCACCACGTTCTTTTCCTTGTTCGAAATTTGTGTTTTTATTTGAATAACGTTTTTCTCACAGTAGGGCTTCAGAGGAGTAGTAGAGGACTGAGCTATGCTAACCGATGAGGTCATTCTGACATGCTTCCTGCCATTGACGAAAGCTTGTGTTAGCATAAAGGATGCGACTAAAAAACGTGCAATAAACTGATGAACACGAATTTTCGCATAATACTGAAAAAAATTATTTCAGAATCATTTGGTTTATGAATTTATTTAAATAATGCGATATTTAACGTGAAGGATGCAATGCTCACAAAGCACCGAAGTCAACACCCCCTCCCCCATCTGGTTTAGGGATTTTTTAAATCAACGAACATTGGCCCTCCGGCAAAAATCCGTTCGTTATAACTCAAAATCTGAACATGTGCTTAGAAATGATCCTTTTCTGCAAAAGAAAGTTCTGATTTCTTCAATATTCCCTTACGGTTTGAAGCATCTGTGCAACAATTTTGAGAAAGAAATGAAGGTAGCTCAACTGTCAGCTAACTTGACTGAGGGGGTCATCCATTATTCGAATTATTACCCCGCATTAAATTATCTTACGGGCGTAAAAATCCAATCAAATTCTCCCCAATTGAATCCGTGGAGAGATTGAATTTGGTCAACAAACTTTTTCCAAGAACCAATTAGGTTTTTAAGCCAAATGTTGACTGTAACGTGGTCAGTGTTTTCGAAAAATGGTGCCAAAAAGAGATCATACAAGAAAATCATCCTTCCAAAATCGACTGCAGTGATCATTTCATTGCGAAATTAATCTGAAACAGACAAAAGCTGGATTGAGTTACTGTACTATTATCTGCTAAGAGGCCAATCGAATTACCGTGCTTTCAAAAACACAAGCTCAATTTTTATCACCGCATGCCCTCATGTATCAAGCGCGAAAATTCGGTGAACAAAACCAAATACAGTGAGACCCCCACATGCGGACACCTCGACCTGCGAACAATTCGACATAGGGACGCTTATTAAATCATAAAAAATTACTTAAAAAGGCCTGACATGCTATGAGGACACTGACTCAGCATAGCGACATTTTGTTATAAAATTGCAAATAAATTTCAGGCCAAATTACAAGAAAAAGATATTTCCAACCCTAAAATTGATGTAAAAAAAGTTCTTGGGCATTTCTCTCACCAATTTACCATCCATTTAGCTAATTAAAAACAGTTACCTCCAGCAGAGAGGGA
>CAJPEX010005121.1:0-11910 GCA_905338405.1 Notodromas monacha | reverse complement strand
AAAAAAAACCCAACATTATTGCAAAAACAATGCAGATAATATTCTACACCTGTAAATATAAAAGAAACACACATTCACATCAATTTAAACATCATTTTATTCCTAAAAATCAAATTTGTATGGGAGGAAGGGAGGAACACATCCTTTAAGGTAATGCACCGCACATAAAATGCGGTCCGTAACCCGGTTGCGGTCCGTAAGTTGGGCGGATTTTCGACGAACGGACCCAGTCCATAAGTCGAAAATCCGTAAGTTGGGCGGTCCGTAAGTCGGGGGCCAACTGTACTGTACTTCATTTGGTTTTTCTAAACAGGGATGTGCGCGTCATTGAATTTTCCAAAAGAGAACATTCATGATGCACAATTCACACGTTTTCAAGTTATATTGCACTTTCATTTTTCTGAAATACAGCACAGTATTTTACCTTTTTTGGGCTCGATACAGCTGGTGGTGAAGAAAATCAAGATTTCCGTAAATGTTGAAAACGGATTTGTCTGATTATTGATGACGCAAATGTAACTTTTCGAATGTACGTTTATTCCATCAAGAGTCCGTGACAAAATTATGTTAAAACAGCCAGGAAATTATGTTAAAATTGCACTTTATTTAATGTTAAAACTCTATAAAGGAAAGATACATTTTAAACACAAAAATATTAGGCTAACTTTTAATTTTGCCAAAAATGTTCATTTTGCAGTGCGTCTCTGCGTAAAAAAAAAACACGGCAATTGGCATTCGAATAAATAAAATTCTAAAATTTTTAGAATGGCCCAATTCACAAATCCTTTCCACATAGCAAACTGTTCTTTCAAAAAATACCATATTTTTTGAGTACCTTATCGCACATCTGTTTTCCAGAAATTGAGATTGCGAAATGGGATGTGACTGGTTTCTGAGGATACTCTTTTTAATCAACAAATTCCAAAACCAAAGCTGGTCACATCTGATGAACACATCTGTTCAACAAAAGAAAACATCCAGAGGAAAAATGTAGAGGAAATGTGTGGTGATCCTTATCTTTGGGAATTCATTGTTCAAGCAATAAAAATTTGAAGAATACATAAGTTGGAGATGCAATGGGGAGTGAAGGAGGGGGGAAATATTCATAAAACTGAGGAAACTGCCTTTTTTGCAAGCAAATTATAACTGCTCCTTAGAACAATGAAAAGCAGAAAAAACCAAAATATCAACCCTTAGAATGGATTGTCACACCGAAGAGATTCCAAAATTGTTCTTATTTCCTTTACAAAAAAATGAGATGGGGATCTCATTCAAGGATGGGTTTTTTAACCAGTTTCGGGCAAAAAAATTGGTATGCGTCTCCTTCTCAAATTTTCACAATGCGAAAGTATGAAGCCGATTCTTAAATTCAGGTATTCAATTCGAGGATTGTTTTCTAACTGATATAAAAGATGAGAGAAACGGAAAGTTTTACTTTCTCTAGACGAAACACTTAGGTATTCTACGATGTTGATTTATATGCTCACTTAGTGAATGGACAATTCTTTTTATCATCACCTTGAAATATACAATTTTTTTATTTTACTCTTCATATGTCTGGAACTTAACAACATTTTTTTTGTTTTAAAAAGAGGAAATCTCGCGTTTCATGCTGAAAGGAATACTTTTCTTTCCTTTTGAGACTCACTATATTTCTGACAAGGCCTTGTCATTTTTGCGATCACCCTCACGCGTGGAAGGTGATAATAACAGAACATACTAGAAGCTCGTTCTACTCATTCACATAAATCCGAGAGCGGTTGCAAATTAGATTCGTTGTTCGCAAAGGCGTTCCTACATGACTTCACGTTAGACTTGAGGAAATTCTCCTCCGACATCCAAGCCTAGTACGCATGTAGAGTCAGTAGCACACATGCAAACTTGACGAGTGTCAGATGCATCGTGTTGAAGGTGATGTCTACTAATTCTCGTTCTCTCTCTCTCTCTCTCTTTTTATTTTTTGCAGCCACGTCTTGCGACTCGTGACTGCGTTCGGAGACGGCAAGGAACCGGAGCCACGTTTGGCCAATTTCCAGCAGTTGGCCATGCTGCTCTACTACACCAACTTCGCTATCAATTTCATACTGTACGCCATGTGCGGGAAGAACTTCCGCAAATGCCTGGTGGAATATCTGCGGCGCCTTCTGTTCCAATGCAAGCCTCGCTCCCGCAACATCAACGACTCCTTCGAAATGCGGTAAAAAAAAAGGAGAAAAATTTGTGCGAAAAACAGTAAAAAAAATTAAATTGCGAGGCCCTCGCTCTGGAGTCTTCTACGCGTCATTCCGAGGAAAAGCTTTGATGTGGTTTTTTATATCTGTCGAAAAATGAATGGTTCGTTTCTGTTGCTGTGTTGCGCAATTGCAGCCTCTCTCTTCTTTTCTTTTCATCGTGGAAACAAAAATGCGATGAGAGAGGTAAGAGGTTATATATAGAGCGTTTCTATTTGCTGGAAGGTGACTGGAGTCATGATGAGAGTCTACGTACGTCTTCCTGGTTTTCCTGGCCGCATTCGTGAGCAGCGGTACAGCTACAAAAAAAAAAAATGTACCATTCAATGAGAGGAAATGAAGAAATTGAATACAAGTACAAATTTGTTATGACCATAATCTGCTTTCAACTTGAACCGGTAGATACGAGTGCAAGCATAAAATGTCCGGTTTCCGCGTCCAATTAAATTTCTAAATTTGTTGCACACTGATATGTATCACGAAAAGATCAGATTCATTCCATTTCATTGTACGGGTCATTTTAGTCCTACGAAATGTTTATGCCGGAAATTTTCGACAGTTTAAAATCGAACTCAAGCGTTACCATCATACTGCATCCACCAATTATTAAATAGATATCTAACCCCATTTTCTGAAAGATCACTGGTTGATTGGATGAGATCTCCTTCCTTCCCAAACCTTCTTCACTATTGTGCCATCGCAGAATACTTTCATCGTGAATAGGACTGAAGGCTCAAAATTGGCATTTAAAGCTTGAAACCAAAAGAAAAGTGCAAACGTCAGCATATATGTGAAATACTTTGATTTGCGTCAAGAAATTGGAGAAATTAGATGGATGTTGTGAGGAATAAGGTAAATAAAAAATGTGTGAACCCAAAAAATGAAATTATAAATGACATTTAAAGCTATCGATGAAATATTTTTCATACTGTGTGTAAAATTCAGACGTTTTTCGCTATGACCTTTACATTTCTAACGAAAAAATCTGGTACCCAATATAAAAACTCGCACAATTGAAGAATAGAGTTAAAATTACCAGAAGTAATATACTGAGGTTTTTAATCGATGGTCATCTGATTTTTCAACCTTTTTTGAAGAATCAAAGATTTCGACGTCTGATTCTGCATGAATCTGAGGCGAAACTAAATTTTACCTCATCAGAGAAAAAACTTTTCTGCAATCAAAAATTTTGTAATTTTGCAAAAGCCGATCCCTAACCAGTTTCTTCTGCATCACTACTTGCAGAAATTACTTTGAAATTAAGCACAGGCTCAATTTTCAGAGAAACCGATGAAAGATTCGTCTGGTCTTTTTTATTTTTCTTTGCAAAGTGCAGTATGCACAAGGATGGAGCACGTGTTTTCAGCCAAACTTTTCTCTTTTGCTTCCTTTTTGTCGTTCGTTCTTTTTTATTGTGGTTTGGGCTTGAATTTTTTATGTTTCGGGAAACATTGTTGCTTGTGGATCAGGAGAGTTGTGAACACGTGTCAATGTTTAATGAGTGTTCGGTGTGCTGAAGAAAGCTTTTCTTCCTACTCGTGTTGTTCTTTTCACGGTATATTCTTATATATATTTTTTAGCAGTGTTTGAGGTTCTGCACAGCGACGGAAGCAATGTTTGAATGGCTCAAACCTCAAAATAACCCTCAATTGTTCCCGGCATTTTTCCGCGTGGGTTGGCCGAGTATAAGCCTGGATCATGGGAGAAGTAACTGGTTCAAAACTGAGTGAAACGAACCCAATTTTTCACGGAAGAAACTTCTCGGGTAATCGCTAGTCATGCGCAAGATTCTGCTGATATTTAAACGGAACCCTTGATTAAACGTCAGGTTGGAAAGGCAGGGGTAGTAAATTCTGCGGCGCGATCCGAGGAATTTTAAATATTCGCCCTCTGGGTATGAAAAATTATCCTTCCCTGAAGTGGGGTTTTCTGCTGCATCGCAATTGAAGTGAGTGAGTCTATACGCGGAGGAATCCAGGGCTTTCTCAGTACGGCATGAAGCTGAACGAAATTCAAATCATTGCATGGCTTCAAGCGAATTACCGGGGAAAATCGTGCGGAAAATTGATACTGGAAGACTGTCAAAAAGAGGAGTTGAGCGAAACATATTTTTCAAGACGACACTCGACTATCTTCCGAACATTCATGTGTTATTCAGGGTAAACGAGGACTTCAATCCAATGTTCATGACGAAAATGAGTACGAGTACTGTACAGCCCATTTATACGTCAGTGTATTTCCGTTTTATTTTGTTCCTCCGCATTTCTAATGAGCGCGATAATCGTTTCTCTTCCTGGGCTTCACGTATTTTCATCTGAAAAAAGCAAATTTCCACATCATCATTTTGTATCAAAGTGCTTGTTACCATTCTCAGCTATTTAAATTGCACTTGAATTTTATGCAGACAGGGTGGGTCAAAAAGATTGAACCGAGTTCAACTTATAATAGCTCAACAGAAAATCAGGCTACAGGAATGTGAAAAACGAAATGAAAGTTTGTTCGATTCTCTTTTTGCATTGCATCCCATAGCTGAATTTCTTTTAGCACTTCTCATCCCACCTCCTAAATTTTGGCAAAGTGTACACCCTCCTCGGCTAAGGTAGCATGCATTTGGCAGGTTAAATTAATGGCCCTGCACTCCTTTTATCTTTAAACACAGCCCTGGAGAACTTCAGCTTATACTTGGAAGAAGTATCCTGACAACTTATTTTGACAAGTTTTAATTCAGGTGGTTCTTGTGATCATCATTTAGCATTCAAATGGAATGGTACATAGTAAAATTATTTACCTTTCAAAATGGAATTTAACAAACTCTTATTCGGCGTTTTTCATTGCTGTGGCTTGATTTCCTACTCTGACTATTGCAAATTGAAAATTGATTCCCTTTTTTTTCTGGCCCACCCTGTATGTGTTTGAGGAATCCAAGAATCTAATGAAGATGAACAATCAAAAGATAGGAAAAATAATGCCGACCTATTGATTTAATCGTGGTTTATTTTTCTGCTTGAGGAAAACACATTGGCATACGTAGATTGAGGATTTTTCAAGGTATAGTCCACAAGATAACAGCATGTTCACCGTAATGCATAAATACAAGGGTTCTAACAAAAGTTCTTGGAGTCAACCACAAGCCGTCACCGGAGGTGGATGAAATTTTTTTTATTGGATTCCTCATCCTTCTCATCCTTTTTTTAACCTAAAACCAATTTTGTTTCATCCCTAGACAAAAATGGAAACACAAAATAAAAACTTGGATGAGTCATTTCTGTTGAAGTGCCCACCCATGACAAAAGAGCAATTGCGCACATGCATGCTCTACAACTTTGCACCATGACAATGCTCCTGTGCACACTGCTTTGAAAACTCTTGATTTCATTTCAAATTTGGGCATTCAGCTTTTGACTCCTCCTCCTTACTCCCCTGATCTTGCTCTCTGTGATTTTTGGTTGTTTCCAACTGTGAAAAGGGGCTTTGAAGGAAAGTGTTTGGAATAAGGGAAGAGTTGATTTCTGCTGTGACTGAGGAGCTGGAAAACATTGAAAAAGAAATTTTCTCTCACTGCTTTCAACAATGGGTGCATTGACTTGAAAAGTGCATTGCCATTGGTGGGAAATACTTTGAACAGAGCTGAAGATTTTTTTCTGTGTTTCTTGAATGTTTTTTGTCAATCAGAAAATTTTTTTGACCCAAAAGGTTTTTTTTTCATTTTCATTCCAAGAACCTCTGTTAGAATGGGTGGGCACAGCACCAGAAAAAACTCATTCAATTTTTTCCCCCATTTTCCATTTTTGTCTAGGGATGAAAAAAAATTGGTTCTAGGTTAAAAAGGATGAGGAATCCAATAAAAAAATTTCATCCACCTCCGGTGACAGCTTGTGGCTGACTCCGAGAACTTTTGTTAGAACCCTTGTATGGTTCATTTATTCAATCAGGTATTTTCTGGATGAAGTGGATTATAGCGAATTGCATGTTATGTATGAACCCCCTAAGCAGAGGACTACAAGGATACATTTTCCGAAGAGAAGGATAAGCGAATGCTGTCAAGACAATTCCCAGTAACTCAATATACAGTACCTTTAAACTGCATTTTAAATACAGTATTTGACAGGTGAATGTAACTTTTGTGGGTTTCAAAAATGACCGACCAACTGCAGGTTTGTCAGAATATTTCCTCTAAGACTTGGATTTACTTGACATGATATGATTTTTGGGCGTGGTTACTCGGAAATTTCAATGGGAAATGCGGTGCTAAAGAACCCGTTATGGAGAACATCGATTATGGCGTCATAGAGTTTTCCTCCCACGCTTCAACCTCAATTCTAGCGAAGTTTCAACCCTTGGTAGGAAATTATTCTTGATATGGGTTTTGCTGCAGGGATTTCGCCATTTCCAGCCAGCCGAAAGCTTTACCTGTTACAACCCAGAAGAAAATTCTACACCTTCCTAGAGGAAATCAAACATCGTCGGAAATTATGGAACCTTTCAGAAATTTCAAGAGGACGCCAACATACGGACGCACCGACATACATACAATTCGACCTGGGGGCAATCGGAATTGTAAAAAATCTGCCCAGATATCTGAACAGTGACTTTTCCAACATTTCTGAAGAATTTATAAGTTTTACTGCATACATTTCTTTCAAAAATGTAGCTAATAAAATTTATAAATGTTTCATAAAATTATTCTATTTAATAAACAAAAATAGGGTATTTTGTGTTTTTTCGGAGTTTTTCCGGTATGTGTGGGCAGTATGGGCGTACTTTCTTGGTTTTTGCTTTTTGAGCTCTTTCTGATGCCAACAGCTCAGATTTTGAGTGTTTTTCTTTTGTGCATTTATATATGCTGCATATTGAAATTGATAAAAATATTTATTGCATTAATTTTTTGGGACTGTGTTGCTGATATCTTTTGAAAATGTGAACCAATGAAATATTCCCCCAATTATTTCTTTGGAATGCAAGTTATATTCGATTATGTATGTGCAAATGCGCCAGAAGTCAGAATCGCAGTGACAACGAATCTTTCGTAATATTGCCTAATTCAACCCGCTGTATAAGCATGCGAATTGTCCATTGATTCCGATTAAAATTCGCCAAATTGAGGAGATATATTTTTAGAAATCAAGGAGCTCCGTAGATCTTTCTGCGTTTATTGTGCCTCGTGTCTTGACATGCTGACTTATTCATCTTGCTACACATCCAAGTACTGTGTCTGCCGAAGACGAAATTCTGTGCCCGCGGGAAACCTTGCAAAATGTTCTTTTTTTGCAAGTTCATATGGCGCATTCTTCTCCCAGCAGGCTTTTGTCCTTGTGTGCAGTTCCACGGACTTCTATACTGTACTAGCAATGAAGACTGTTGAGGAAAATAAGGCGTACTTCTGTGGATATATAAAGTGCTTGAGATCCAGCGTATTCATTATTCATTTTTTTTCCTTTCTAGCAATCCGAAACGTAAATATTTTTTTCCTATGAAAACAAATTCCTTCGCATAGAGGTAAAAAAAATTAAAGGAAATAGAAGAAGGTGAGCACAATTCTCTTGCTGAAATTCAGCTGACTTTCTGGGCAGTCTTGCAGTACTTGCACGTGTGGCCAATAAGCCATCTTTTCAAATCCCCTTTCGGCTGGATGTCTGCATGCAGGGTAGCTCGTTCAAGAAATGCACAAAAACAATGGTTGCCATATTATTTTATTTTCTACGCCAGAGTGCTGCATGTATATAAATTTTCTAGACATTGGAGGTTTCCTGATCTCCTGATCGAATCTTCTGTCGTGGTTTGAGCAAAGCCTTAAAAGGCCTAAATGATGCATTAAGTATTTTATATCTCCACGCTGTGTCAGATTCTATTAATCAATGAAATTCTGGATATTTTTCATGCGGAGTTTTGGTCGCAAAATCATTTGCAGAATCCGCATGAAGTATTTTGAGAGCTTCCGAGTTCTGTGAGGGATTCACTTTCCTGGAGCTGATTCGTCCCTCAAATTTCAACAAAATATCCCCATGGGTAACAAAAAAAAATATTTTAGGACTTGAAGAACGAAGGAAAACATCGAATCGGAAAAATTCTAAGAAAACTCAGGAGCTCGAGTTACGTAAAACTTTGTTCAATATAAATTTTGGTGTCTGAAGTAGTCCTGAATAAAACATAACCTATATGCGATAAGTCCGGGGAAAATTCGTGTGGATTCTTGGAAGACACGGATTGAGTACGCATTACCTGCATGAACAGCGGGAATTTCATGCCGTTTTCCCCCATTAAATGTTCGGTTGTCACAGATCCAAAAAATGCCCGCATCCCCCCAAAAAAAAGGAATAAGGAAAATATTCCCATTCCAGTTCGAAGGAATTCGAGATAAACTATGCACAGTACTGTAATAGTACTTGGGGTACAAGTTCAAGTGGAAATGGTTAGATCGATATACAGTAGCTAAAAGCTATGCAGATTAAAGTCGCCAAAAGAAACCCTGCTGCAAGTACTGGATACGGAATTCACACACTATGGAAAGAAATTTGAAACAGAGCAAGAAAAGTGAACGGTGCAAATTTTATCCCTATGAAAATGTGTGAAGTTCCCGCATATCGGCGTCTAAGGAATTATTTTTCACATTTGATTTGTTCGTGTCATTTCAAAATGAACGAATTTCTTTTAGGTCATCATAATTTGCACATGTCAATCAACGGACTCAATTTCTGGCAGACCGATTTTTGTTCGTGGATTTCATTGACAGAAAATCGATAAAATGTACATGAGTTTGAAATGGTTGCTTCAAATTTCAGGAATGATTCCTTCTTAAAGAAGGATCCTTCTCATCCAATGCATTCCGTTTATACACAAAAAAAAAATCCGTTTTCCGTTCCTTGTACTGGAATGGAAAAAATCAGCATATTATTTAATGCAACCAATGAAATTACTTGAAGTAGATGATTGAATATTCCGGGCTGATGATTACAGTACCGACCAGATTCGAAATTTGTCCATCTCATCGTCGATGGAACGATTTTGCAGAAAATCCCGGGTGGTATTCCAATCAACATATACATTTTCCCTTCCTTCGTTACCGCTGAAATCACTTGCCTTGACCCACATTGCAGAACCAATTTATGCTCCCAGGGATTTATCTGGGCTTGCTGATGAGGTGTACAGCAGTGTAATGGAGCCCATCAAGCCAAAAAGGTGCCATAGAGCCTTTAAGACGAAGACGGGGGCGTAAAATGAGTGACTCTATCTCCTGAGCAGACAAGAGCGTAGGCACTAACAGGTCCGTCAACCTTGGAAGTTAATCCAGCCGAATTTCAGAGGTCAAATGATTACAATATTCATACGGAAAGTGAGAATTTCGGGATAAAATGCGTGTCTGAGAAAGTGAGAAGTAACGTGTCAAAATTTAATGCGCGGAGCTAACTTCGCTTTTGCACATATAAAAAGGAGGTATTCCCGGAGATTACTCGAAGGTCTCGTCGCAGTTTGTGAAATAATGCAAACTTTTCATCTGAATACAGTAATTGCCATATTTATCCTCGCAATTTGAAGTACTGTATATGCATATTCACATGTTATCAGAGCTCAGTCGGATCGCGAAGAATTATTTATTATAAGAGAAAATTGAGCAACGAGTTCAGACTGGGAAGCAATATTTGTTTTCAATATGCATTTGAGGAAACACTTCTGAGGAATGGTTTTCGATATGGTTGATTTTATTTGAAATCATATTTTATTGAAATGCTGCTGAACTCAAATGACGATAAAAATACATAGTAAGGCAATAATTGATATGCTGGGTCAAACTGCTGTCTCTTCGCTAATGTTGCTGATTTTTTTCCAAATACAGTATTTCTGCCTTCAGGATGGTATTAGTAGCTTCCTTCCGACGGTAATGTTCTAAATATAATGAATATCCAACCCGGAATCAGTTCAGTTTATGAAGAAAAAAAAAATCCTTTTGTTTTGTTTTTATATTCTGGAATCCAGGGCAATTTCATACAGGGTCAATTTGAGGCGGGCACTATTTGAGACAGAATCTTTTTAAGACACGGACTATTTGTAACAGAAGCCTTTCAAAATGACTTTCCTGGCATTCTTCCTCATATCTTCTATTAAAAGGCATGAAAAGGAGCAAAATTTGCACTGTTTTGTCAAAAGTTATGCTAATTTTATTCACCACTCAAGAAAAATGATCAGAGTGAACCGGTTACGAGACAACTCACATAGCGACAACTCACACAGCGACAACTCACACAGCGACAACTCACACAGTGCAACAACTCACACAGCGACAACTCATATAGTGCGACAACTCACACAGTTCTTTTTTTTTTTACTTATTTTCTTTTTCTTTAATCCAGGTTCTGGCAAAAATGTATACCTTTCTTGTGTCTAGATTTTCTTTATCCTAAATTAATTGTATGCATTTATAGTACAATTTTTATAAATTTGTTTATACTTGTGTTAATTGTTCCTGCCTCTGAAGCAGCCTGTCTCAAATTGTCCCTGCCTTGAATCGGTCTTGTTTCAAATTGTCCAGCCTTGAATTTCATGTCTTTAATTGTCCATACCTTTTTCTAACGGGCATTGTTTTAAAAGTGTATTGAATCACTCAGAATGCAAGCACAGTTTCAAGAGTTAAAACGACGTGATCTTTTTGAAGAATTGTACTTTTTTTTCTGGGCTTTGTTCTCCTTTATATGTTGTTCTTGGCGATTTACTTCATATCGTTTCTCTTGGGCATGCTAGGAATCCAGCAATCAACTTGAAACAATATGAATATCCGTCTTTTGGAGCACACGGCGTTTTATGCCACTTGCATTATTACAATAGTACCTTGTATCGTGCCAGGACTATTTCACGTCTCCTGAGAACAGGTTATTAATGAAGAGGCTGGTGCTCGTTTATGACAAGAAACCTCTCATACGTTCTGGTGGGACATGTTTCCTGCTGTCATCCATGTTCCAGGAAGATTGCAATTTCCTGCTGGGACACTTGAGGCTGTCACAATACAGGCGAAACAGGGAATCGTTTTTGCAGGAAATGGGACATGTTCCTGGGGTGGGTAATTCCGCGCGCATTTGAGCCATATTGGCACTAATCTCCAGCAGCCATGATCTCCTGAAAGTAGCATCATGCCAAAGAGCTAAATGATTTATCGACTATTCCGGGGAATCATTATTCCTTTCTTTTCAGCTTCTGTGAATTCATCCTATCCAGCAGGTGGCTGACATTAATTTTTCTTCGAAAAAGAGATGCTCCTGTCTAATTCAGGATGAGGAGATATGAATGAACGGCGTCTGAATAGAAACGCGTGGAAGCTATTACAGGATTCAGTATCGGGGGAAAAAGGCGAACGAGCAATAATGCGTCGCATGTGAAGCTTTTGTCGTGAATGGTAAGAACTGCATGGGGTTTTCAATTAGGAAACTTTTTTCGCGAAGTTGAACGGCTTATGAAGAGCAGGTGACTCTGATGGTTCCACGAGGTAATTTATTTTCCTTGACTGTATTTTCCTCAAAAACAATAACTCTTTCTCGGAATGCATTTCATGGTAGAATACCGTCTCCACCCACGCTAGAGAAATGATTCGGGTTTTTACTTGTACAGTATAAAACAAGAATAGACCCTGTGGCAAGGACGATGTGTCAAACAGCTAACCGTACCCAGGGCACCGGAGACAGTGAAGTGCTAT
>CAJPEX010005120.1:0-17817 GCA_905338405.1 Notodromas monacha | reverse complement strand
GGCATTTGTACAATCACACAAACCAAACAATAAACTAAAGAGGTTTGAAAAGAGAGTCTTGCTAAATTGTTTTGCAAGTCTCTCTGAGAAATAACCGGGATGAACTCTAGATTAATTCTGAGGAATTGTCAGGAATAAAGGTATATTTATACCTCCATGAGAACACATTCTGACTACAGGATCTCATCCAGAATCAGGAACTGCGGGTTCCAGGAACACTTCTAAATTAATATACTGTATATACATACATCCAGGGGTACATTTAAATATAAGCATGAAAATGTATGCATGGTATTTCAAAAGAACCATTCCTTCTAAATTAGCAAGTTAGAAGGAAGAACCAGTGAGGGTTGTACATCACTTTTGTCAAATAGAAAATTGTAAACAAAATGAGCATAAATGGGCGTCATGCTTTAATGCGGGTTGACACAAGTAGAGAGGGAACAAAGACAAGGAAACAGCTGCAAGGAACAGAAAACCTTGTAGTTAAAAGATTCTTTCCCATGTAAGGAGAAAGGGAAATTGAATCATTTTCTGGGTTACAAGGTCCAGAATATCAATTAAAATCTCCTGTAATTCTCTCTTTCTTTCACTAAAAAAATGCGTGTTTCCCTTATTCAAACCTTTTTAGCTTGATTTTTTTGGCTGATCCCCTGGGAATCAAATAAAAGGCACTCAACTATATTTACAGTACAGAACTTGAAGATGATTTGCAACAAATTTTCTCAAAATTGACAGAAAAATTGGCGAGTGTGCATTGAAGGTGGGTTTACAATTTTTAAAAATGTTTGGGAATTCAGGTGCACCTTCTACGAGAATCTAAGGGGAAAGTTTTGTCCGAACTCAAGGAAAATAAATTTCTTGAAATTTAAACAATTGAAAATTGATCTAATCCAGGTTCATTTCATAGATAAATTTAAATTCCGGCGCGTGTTGAGGATACCCATCTTATACTAGAGGAATCAAGTATATCTGGTAAACTATTCATGCAGTATTTATATATACAGTATATAATTTTTTTTTCAAAATATCTATTTGTGTAAAGGCTGTGAACTAACCTGCTGCCATTTTTCCTGAAATTAGCAGGCTTTCTCGCCCCGTTTAACTTCCTCTGCTGCTGGGAACTCGCGACCAACAACGGGTCGCTTTCATCCGAACTCGATCCAATCTTGAAATCCCCGACTTTGTTGATACCGGGTGCTGCTGAAATCATCTTGCTGCTTGTTTCCCCGCCGGAGTCTCCTCCTCCTCCACTACCGGGTGCTGGAAACATTCGGAGTTTGGCTCCATTGATGGCAGCTGCGCTGGAAACTAGAACGGAAGTGTCTTTCCGACACGTCTTGGGACTGCGTTGCATGAGTTGCTGTTTCCATTCCCGAACGTCGCTGCGAAGTCTTTGCACAATGTTGTGTCTATTGAATGGGGTTTGTTGGGAGTCACTGTCGCTTTTGTCTGTTTTCAGCAGTGCTGCTGTCACTGCTTGAGGCCTGATGACAGGGGGAGACAGATTAAAACAGAGAACATACAGGTGAACCTTGATAACTTAAAACCTCCCTGAGTGGAATACTGCCTTGAGTTGAATTTTTTTCAGGTCCCCATCTGAATCCCTCTTAGAAACTATACAAAAGGTGTATGCATACATGTCAGATGTCCAGTTGTATTTCATGTTTTATTGTATTTTCTTTTATTTTTTTGTTATCAATTTGTGCTTTCCTGCTCTGAAATGATTAAGATGTTATTGAGTGGATGGATTTGGGTTGGGTGGGAAGGGGGTTTGGTTGTGGGAATTCTTGATTGAACCTTGTGAACACTGAAAAGCGGCAAATAAAGTGTTCTGTTCATTCATTCATTCATACAAAAGGAATTTTCCCTGAAACAAACATACATCAAAATTGCTGTGGCCTGTAGGCAATTATTTTCTTGACACAGGAAAGAAAAAAGCAATAAAAACAGAAATTGATGTGTTCTAAAAGGACGTAAAAGACTTGATTGGGCAAATGAACCCCCTACCTTCAAGTTGAGCATTCTTTCAACTTCAAGAAGAAATTTAATAAGTTTTGACTCTTTCATGAAGTTGGAATGCTGCACCTCTCCTTTTTTTCATTCTTTTGACATTCATCAAATAATCCATTTATCAATGGCAAAAATAAAAGTAAGAGGTATTTAGAAACATCAGATTTTCTGAGTTTGGAAGAAGATGCTAATCCTCAAGGAATCTTGTGGGACAAGAGTTGACCTCAAGTTCCCATGATCTTCCTCTAAAGATTTGTTCAGTCCTTTGTAAAAACTGTTTTCAATGAATCCTTGATAACCAAGGACCTTTCTTTTGGCATTATTTCCTTCATTGAAATAATCTTCCTGTTTGCTGAAAACCAGCAGAGAAATCAATTGAGTCTTGATCTTCAAATCGTGCAGACCTTGCAAGAGTCTGGCATGTTCATTTTGCTTTTGACTATCCAAATCCAAAACCTGAAGCTCTGTTTACTGTCCTTTTTGGACTTGTAAGAAATTGTCTTGCTCAATCAACAAAAAATACAACATCTTATACTAGGACTTTTCAGTCCCGGCTGCAGCCCGGCTGATCAAGCAGTCTCATTTATTCACTTGTTGTGATTTAAGGTATACTCTTCTTCAAAGTCATTGCTTCTTGCACTATTGGATAAATTTCCATCAAGAGGAATCTTTACTTCCTTTCTTGTCAAGAATATATTTCTGACAATCAAGGCCTCTAGAAGTTTGAGTTATGCATTAAGACAGCAAGCTATACACACATCTATTGGCAAGACAAAATAGTATAAATATTTTTGTAGATTAAAAAAATGAAATATTTTGTAAACAGTTGTTTACTCACAATCGTTTGCTGTGGACTTGAGTCTTCACCACACCAGCTGGTTCAGCATTGGGGTGCAAATTTTGGCCCTTGGCCTGATACAGAGTTGCTTGTTTTTTGGCCTCCATCAACCTCTTTTTTCCTAGGGTTTGCAGAATTTCCTGCAATAGATTCAATTGAATTATCCCTAAATGGTAAAAAAAAGTCTTGAAAAGTACCTTCAGGACAAAGATACTCACTCTGGCATCTGGATAATCCTTCATGGCTGACAAAACATCTTCTCTGGACAGGCTGAAAAGCTCTGAGTAACCAACTGATCTCACATCAGCTGTTCTCCTGTGAATGAATAATTTCAAAAATGATCAAAAAGTGTTTTTCAAGCCACGAATAAATCTGGCAGTCAGTATTAACTTTTCAAAAAATTGAGTTGCTTGCAGAATATTGGATTTTCATTTTTCACTCATCGCAAAAACCTTGAAATTCTATGTTGAGTTAGAAATAATATTTACTCGACCTCTGGCGAAATAAAAACTTCATGAAAGCCCATAGACATTTTTCTGTTAAGAATAAAGCAAGTATTACAATTTTTCGAAAATAATTGCTCATTTTTCAGACAACAAATGAATACTTTCAAGTTTTTTTTCAACAGTCGTCTAATTATTTTTGGTCTGAGTGCCCAGAGGAAATTTTAAACATTTTTTGTGGCTTATCTCGAAGCCAGATTATTATCAAAAATAATTTTTCATTCAACTGATGATTGTATGAAACTGAATGAAAATAACTACTGACTTGTTGAAGCCGTCCAGATTTAGGATGCCGATTTCTCCAAAGAAATCCCCTGCTTTCATGGTTGTCAACACCTTCCCAGTTTCACTATTATAACAAAAACACACATATACAACAATAACAATAATAATACACTGCAATGAAAACATGATAATAAAATGGAATATCGTGCGCAAACTGAAAGGGAAAGAAAAAAAAGCACTGTCCACATCCCAAGGGTTATCTTATGTACAGTACATTCATCTAACCCACAATGGGGAAAAGCACTTTCGGGAATTAGCCCTTGGGGTATGTGTGTGCTAATGCTGCAATCCGGGTTGGCAAACATTCAGAGAAGAGGACATAACTGATCGCAAGCTTTAATTGCTCAAGAGTTATGATTAGGCCCCGGGTTTTATTGTCTGTTTACCGAATATTCCCAATACATGGCNAACAGTTGTTTACTCACAATCGTTTGCTGTGGACTTGAGTCTTCACCACACCAGCTGGTTCAGCATTGGGGTGCAAATTTTGGCCCTTGGCCTGATACAGAGTTGCTTGTTTTTTGGCCTCCATCAACCTCTTTTTTCCTAGGGTTTGCAGAATTTCCTGCAATAGATTCAATTGAATTATCCCTAAATGGTAAAAAAAAGTCTTGAAAAGTACCTTCAGGACAAAGATACTCACTCTGGCATCTGGATAATCCTTCATGGCTGACAAAACATCTTCTCTGGACAGGCTGAAAAGCTCCGAGTAACCAACTGATCTCACATCAGCTGTTCTCCTGTGAATAAAGAATTTCAAAAATGATCGAAAAGTGTTTTTCAAGCCACAAATAAATCTGATGGCAGTCAGTATCAACTTTTCAAAAATTGAGCTGCTCGCAGAATATTGGATTTTCATCTTTCACTTATCGCAAAAACCTTGAAATTCTATTTTGAGTTAGAAATAATATTTACTCGACCTCTGGCGAAATAAAAACTTCATGAAAGCCCATATACATATTTCTGTTAAGAATAAAGCAAGTATTACAATTTTTCGAAAATAATTGCTCATTTTTCAGTCAACAAATGAATTTACTTTCAAGTTTTTTTTTCAACAGTCGTCTAATTATTTTTGGTCTGAGTGCCCATTTTAAACATTTTTTGTGGCTTATCTCGAAGCCAGATTATTATCAAAAATAATTTTTCATTCAACTGATGATTGTATGAAACTGAATGAAAATAACTACTGACTTGTTGAAGCCGTCCAGATTTAGGATGCCGATTTCTCCAAAGAAATCCCCTGCTTTCATGGTTGTCAACACCTTCCCAGTTTCACTATTATAAAAAACGCACACATATACAATAATAATAATAATAATACACTGCATTGAAAACATGATAATAAAATGGAATATCAGAGACCATGAAAGTCGTGCGCAAACTGAGAGGGAAAGAAAAAAAAGCACTGTCCACATCCCAAGGGTTATCTTATGTACAGTACATTCATCTAACCCACAATGGGGAAAAGCACTTTCGGGAATTAGCCCTTGGGGTATGTGTGTGCTAATGCTGCAATCCGGGTTGGCAAACATTCAGAGAAGAGGACATAACTGATCGCAAGCTTTAATTGCTCAAGAGTTATGATTAGGCCCCGGGTTTTATTGTCTGTTTACCGAATATTCCCAATACATGGCCATCTAGAAAGGAACAAGGAAAAAGGGTCAATACAGAAGTTCCGTTCTTCTCCTTTTTCGCACCATAAGCATGTTGGGAATAGAGGAAATATGTCTGGATTCTCTATAATTTCCTCAAATTTGTTTGCTACTCAGGTCCGAATTGTAAAAAAAAAACGGAAATGACAAGATCGGAAAATTCAATTTTCTGTGTTGTGCTGAAGCAAGACTTGACTTTTTTTTCTAGAGTTGTCGAAGATTGACCAAGTGACTCATTAAAATAAAAATCACTACAAAAAAGACACCAAGACGTTTCAATCTGATCTATATTTCACTCATTTGTCGTATCATTGAAATATTAAATTACAAAGCTCAGGTAAGTCTACAAGAGAGAAATTGCGATATTCTCTGACTCGCACTAGAGTCGCTAATTTGAACCCCATATAATTTTGATCTAAGGCAAATTAATTTTGAAAAGTTGATGGAATCTCTGAAAAAAGATCAAATATATGGCGAAGCAAAAGCAATTTGATTTTTTCTAAGAAGTTGCAGTAAGTGAAAATATTCGTGATTCACATGTACTCTTTTGATGATTTGCTTGATTCTAGGTTTCATATGAGATAAAAACGGCCAAATTCAAGGTATTGGAAAAAGCATGATGAATTACTTTTACATGATCAGTAGAAACAAGCTTAAGAAAGATTTACAAGTATTGGAATTCAAAGAAGAGTCTGAAATTTTAAAGGATCAAGATAAACTGTTGGCCTTATATATGATTTCTCATCAAAGATTATCTCTGATTTGTTCATTCAACTAAACCTCATACAGAAACAAGCTGAAGACCTTGTGCTTTAAGTTCATTTTTACATATCTTTTGTTTCCAATGTCAGGGAATGAATGGGTGTATGCATACATGTCAGATGTCCAGTTGTATTTCGTGGATTGTATCTTCTTATATTTTGTTATCAATTTGTGCTCTGTTTCCTGCTCTGAAGTGATTAAATGTCTTTGAGTGGATTTAAGTTGGGTGGGAAGGGAGGTTTGGATGTGGAAATCTTGATTGAACCTTGTAAAATGCTGAAAAGCGGCAAATAATGTGTTCTGTTCATTCATTCATTCATGATCAGTAGATTTTATTTTGTACCCAGAAAATCACTTTTGAAATACTGCATTTAAATGTACAAGGTACTACCACATTAATTTAATAATAATAAAGAACTCCTCGAATAATGTGATTTAAAATTCCACATTAGCGATTTTTTCATTTTCCCCCCAACAGAAACAGATATAAACTCTATACTTTTCTCTTTCTATTAATGACGTACTTTTGCCGATTTCTATACCATGCACAGTTTTGCCATTTTTCCTAATGCACTGTTGATGGATTGCCGAGTCCGTCCCGGTAAAATGGAAATATTGCGTGCAAAAAAATCCCCATGCAGATTGACGCTCTCACCTAATGACCTCCAGGATGCCGTCGGCGATGATGAACATTTCCCTGGCGACTTCTCCTTTGCGACAAATCAAATCCCCGGGTGTGAAAATGTACGCCTTCATTTTCAGCACTAGGTCGTGCAAAAACTCGGGCTGGCATTCTTGGAATATCGTCACCTGAACCACAGCAATGAGAAATACAGGACCAGGAGATATTGAAGAAAGAATAATGAAAGGAATTTTTGGTGATGGGTCAAGTGAGCGTCAAGTACAATCGAGCGCCACTCAAATGAGCGTTGGGGCAGCTGAGAGTCAATCAATATTTGAGACCCAGTCTAATGAATTATCTGCTCTGTGCATAATTAACGAAGAAAAATTTTGGAATACTTAGTTAGGTTCAAGTATGGTTTGGAAATGTTTGCTTTGCAATAAATTCGTCAGCAATTTGGCTAAATAAATGATTTCAGAGGCATTCAATATTTGAAATTTATTAGGAACTCTTTTCCTACAGTAAATTTTTCCACTATTGAACCTTAGTTAAAAGAAAATTCTGTGACCGGTGCCCCTCAAGTCTAATTTCTCTTGCAATTATAAAATTGAAGAAAGCTTAAAAAATTGAAATCTCTACCAATAAGCGTTTATTTCAAAAATATGTGGAGACACAATTTCTTGAAAATTGTTTATAAAAACCTTTCTACTCTATCTGCAACTGAATTCGGGTTTTTCTCGATTATTTTATTTCCTCTTGAAGTTGAAGGAGACTCTATAAATTTTACAGTACTCCGCATTTAAAAAGTGAAATATTTCTTATACTGTAATTCATTTCATGGTCACCCTCTGCGATAGAGAGTTTTTTTTTTGGAATCCAATATAAATAAATACTGTATCAAATTGAAGATCCTCAAATTTGAGTACGACCATTCATGTTCATGTATACGAATATAATTTAAGAATATAGTGATTAAATTTTTTGGCTGTCACTCAATACAAATAAAACGCGAAATTTCTTGATTGGACCCTTTCGTAGGTGAAATTTGCGCGGCATTACTTGAGTAATAATCAACGTCACAATAATTTTACACAAAAAAATACGCACGAACCTTTTTCAGCGTGTTCAAGTTCACATGCAAGGCAAGCTCAGTTTTCAGTTTGTCGGGCAAAATCCCCAGGGCAGTATTTATGTCACCCCCGCCTTGAAGTCGACCCCTGGAAAAGGCAAAAAATGAAACTTCCACGCTGAAAGTGGTTCTTATTTTCTTACCTCGACCAGGAATAATCATACCAACGTTGGACTCTCCTCTGCATATCTCTAGGAACTTTGTGGTGTCTCATATACAGTTTTGCGCTGTCCTGCAAAAATTGTTTTTAAAGAGAAAATGTTCACGTACTTTTCAATTTTTCACAATAAAAATGACACTCAAAATTTGCTGCAGGAAAACCTTCTACGAGCTACTCTTCAAAGATAATCTTTCGGGATAAAAAAAAAATTTCTCTTTCACATACTCGAAGGCTAAACTTCACGTGAAATTATTACAAGGGAAAAATTATAAATAAGCGCCAGCAAAATTTTAAATCATGTTTAACAACATAACCCAACTTCGGAATTGAAAATATTCGAACAGGTTGAATTCTGTGTGAATCCATGCCGAACTTCGAAAATAGTTTACGGAAAAATAGACACGTCAAGTTTCTTCAAAATTTCAAAATGTCATTTGTCACAACAAAAAAGAGTACATTTTGTGAATTAAACATTTAAAAAAACCATGTTGCTCACCAGAAGTCGTTCGAACTCCAACCGGTTGGCGTTTCTGTTCGTGATCACATTCCCAACTTGACCTAGGTGTCGCACCAAGTCAATAAATTACACCACATTCTTTCCAATTCAAGATCACATAGGAAAAACTCACCGACAATCGTGGCGAAAATGAATACCCCGATCATGTAGCTGACGATTGTAAACAAGTACCTGCACAGGAAAACATTTTTCGGAAATAAAATTGCATAAATTTGGCACCGAAACGTTCAGCATGCAACGAACAAAAAGTATACTTCGAAAAATACAGGAAATGCTGGGTACTTTTTCTGAAGAGCGCCAGGTCCCCGCGGAGCTGTCAATATCCTCGTTTTTCCCGCCCACCAATATATTTCTCATTTTATTCAAGTCTTGAACGAAAATCAGACGAAACGAAATGTGTTTCGAAAAAAATGAACGAGTTTTTTTTTTCTTTTCTTGAAACCTGTCTGCAGTTCCCGAGGGTCTGACGCTTTCCATCAGCACACATAAAAGCCACGATACACAAAACAACTTTTTTTTTTCTCGGCTCTACGCATTCGACATTCGAAAGGTGCTGTTTGTTGAAAAAAAAACAAACAACAAAGATATCCACAGGGAATTTAAAGGAGTGAGTTTTAGTTCCCGGTATATATATCAACTGATTTCCTTGCCTGAAGTATTTTTTGGAATTTTTTCTTTCTTTTGGGGGGAAAAAAAGCTGCGGGAGGCAAGCAGACAGGCTTCAACGATGAGTGACTGACTAAAAACACAATTCCACGACACAAGCTTTCGAATAATACTCGCCTCAGTCTAAAACATCGAAACATAAAACACCTGTTGGAAGAAACCCAAGTGCGGTTTTTTCCACAAACATCATCCATTGCTGGACATTCTTCCAACAAGTAGATGAGATGAGACCATCTTTCCTTTTTATCGAAAATTCAAAAAAGGGGGTTTGTTTTTCTCGGGAAAAAGTGTCAGAACGAAAACGCGGAGCTTAAAAATAAAACACTGACGTTTGGAAGCAAACTAAAAAAAAGACATTAAAATCAAGCCTCTGCGAATTTAACACGGGATTTATGATGGTTTAGATCGCGAATCAAGAGGAATAAACATTGAATACTTAACATATTTATCCATTACATCATCTCAAAAATCATGGAATCAGCTACAGAATGGGAGTTTGAATAATTTTTAAATTTCCAGAGGAGAATATAAATTGTCAGACTCAGACCGAAATCTTTTATATCTTACAATTTCTTCTCGAACTTCGAGAAAACATCTTTTACGAATTTCCTGAAAAATTAATTTTTCATACCCACAATTTCCTCAACGTTGAAAAGTAAAAAAAGTCAGTCGTCATTCAACTTCCCTTTTTCGTCCACCTTTGCAACCGCATAAAATGTATGCTTTTAATTTAATCAGTAAATTATTTAACCAAGTCTAATATCCACCAGTCATCAGATTTCAGGGTATGAACCTTAGTACTCTGTTTGCTGATGGGATGAACAGCATTTCTTGATGAAATTAAATTACTTTCTTCTTCCTGATCAGCTTTTCAGCAAAATTAGTATTGAAATTTTGCCAAGAGCACAGAAACTCTTCACTTCCATGAATGATTATGAAATTTTAGTCGAATTTTCATGTTTTTCTTGCTTTTTGAATGAGCTTATCACGCTGCAATCCAATCTTATCACTGGAAAGTATGCGAATAAATTTGAACGCTGACGATATTGAGCAATAACTCACAAATGCGAAATTTCCCCTGGGAAATGGTCTTTGAATGGAGCAAAAACCTGATTTTTCCTAACATGCAATACAATACATACAGAACCAAGTGCAATGCTGGACTATATGGGGTTGCTGTTGTTTCAAGGAATTATGATATGTTGCCCATACAGGTTGTCCAACCCACTGAATCCTGTTCCATCAAGTTTTGTTTGTTTGTTCATTCATCAGATTTCAAACTTTTTCAGTTGTTGTGCTGAGTTGATTAGTTTGCTCCTCATCCAGAAAATTTTACTTCTCATTTTAATTGAACTAATAATTTTGATAAATTTTCTCTTAAATTTGGTGATTTGAATTTTATTTTTCAGCAGGAAGTGAGCTTCAAAAAAGAGTCATCAACATTCTAGCCAGATCTTTACTTGCTTTTCTCATTTGAGGATAAAGTTGCTGAAGTGAACAGTTGAATAGAGTGAATGTACAGTTCAGTATCAGATAAAACCCAGGCCCACACTGGCTATAGCCAAAGGCAAAACCAGCTACACACAGTACTGGAAACCCCTGCCAACTGCCAACATGAGGGAACCAGGGCCAAGCCAAGGGGAATCATCAGTAATTTCATCTCCTGGTGAATATTTACGTAAGTTCTGAACTGAGTCTCACAACAACATTGTTCATGATGTTTTGTTCCCTATATGGTACTGGTTTACATGGCTTTGCTTTGATTGACGTAATTCTCCTGTGTTTTCATCAACATACATTAAAAACATTAAGTGCTTATAATATATTACTGTATTTAATTGAGTACCAAGTGCCCTTGAGTAAGGCGCGCACAGGGGTTTTTCAGTTTAAAATTTTGCAAAAATCTTATCCCCAAGTAAAATGTGCACCCCAATTTTTAGTGAATCTAAAACCATAAAATTTCAAAAATAAAACCAAAAAAATTGACTTCAGGCATGAATTGAACAAAAATCTGATCAATTTTCAACTTTTTCAGTACAAAAACGTTTATTGTTATATTTGTTCAAAACTTTTCCATTATAATTAAGTAAAATGCACACATAACCTCCTAAAACTTCTTGTACCTGCTTTTGACGCACACCCCTTTTTTTTCTTCTGAAATTCAGGAAAAAAGGTGCGCATGGTACTCAAGTAAATACAGTACTTCACTTAGAAGTACAGTACTGTACTACAAAACCTATATACAGTATTTGTGTTGTGACTTGTGAGTGAAATATATTCGTTTTCAAAATTATTAACAGGCTAAAAAAAACACTTCACAAATTTGCTTGAAACTATTCTGATACACAACCGTAAAATCCGTTTTTTAAACAGAGTTCCAAAAACAACTTTTTGACATTAATCCACGTTTCAAAAAGTCAATGATACATTTTTTCTACTAGTACCTGGAGGTTCAGTTGTATCAAAATTTGCATTTCATTATAATGTACTGTCACGTACTTCAAAATTTTATTCAATTACTTCGTTGTTTGTTTTGTTTGGAACAGGTCAGTTTCTCGGGATGGACACCAAATGGCGCAACAGGGTGCAAAAGTACCCCGAGTTGGTGGCGAACTGCAAGAGTCGCGAGCGTCGCAAACGCTTCTTCTGGCCACCCAGGAATGGCACTTGGGTGCTGGACCCGACCAGCAGGAAATCGACAGCCTCGTCGGGGATGGCGCTCATCATCGTCGCATTCATGGCGTCCGCCAGGGATGAGTCATAATTACTAGTCCTGGCTGTGGTGGTGCCGTACATCAACCGACTGACCATACAAATATAAAGCACCATTCCGCGGCAGCAACCAAAGAAGAAGATGACAGGCATTCAGAACAACAACAAAAAACAGAATAAAAATGAAAGTAAATGTTCGTGATTCAGTGAGAAAATAAAGAATCGATGGCTTGGCTGGAAGCTTTCAAGTAGTGCGAGATGTGCTCATATCCTCTGGCCTCTTGGGGCTATCGTAATGTCATGCAGAAGGGCTAGTATTTCGAGCTGAAAATATTTGATACAGTTGGACTCCACGAAGAAATTATCTTCACGAACAACGAAGGTTTTTTTTCTGGTACAGTTCCTTGAATTTCGTTGTCAAGTCTACCTGTATCACATATTTTCTGCGGTACTCAACGAAATTCAGCCGAATTTTCCTGAATTGCAACAAAACTTTACTGACAGTCCCACATCTGCATTCGTTGTACAGAGACTTTCGTTCTATTTCATGTCGTAAAACAAAAAAATATGTGATACAGGTGGATGAACTCTACAACGAAATTCAAGAGACCAGTAAAAAACATTCGCTGTAAAGAGAATTTCTTTGTAGAGTCCACACTTCTTTTCTGCTCAAATTCAAAGAAATTTTAATTTAAAGCACCAGAAAAAAAAACTCTCTTTGTAGAGATAATTTCGTTGCTGAGAACCCCTGTAACATGGGGAGAGAAACCATGTGGGACTGGGACAATATTCGTTAAAAAGAAAATCTTCAATCTGTAGATGGAGTCCACCTGTATTAGTTCATAAGTGTTTACTGAGTCAGTTTTTGTTGCTGTTATTGGGAATATTAATGGGTGGATGACCATGGACGTGACTTCTTCAGATAAATATCCCTCCCTAATGTTTGTTTCAATATTTGATAACCCTCAGTTGGGCTAAAGAAGAGAGAGAGAGAGAGGGAGAGAGTGAGAGAGAGAGAGAGAGAGAGGAAGAGAATAGAGTTTATGCTTCAGATTTTCTTCCAAGACTGCCAGGAATTAATTTTTACTTGAACAATACAGTATTTTCTANACAGGCAAACAGCACAAAAGCACTAGAAAAGATGCTAAAACACATGGCATTTCAGGAGATGGGTGAAATTGTAAATCAACCTCCAAGCAAATTAAACTGCAAAATTGTGTGATGGTCAAATTACAAGAGCTGGTCAAATTTCATGGCATCATCTGTATTGGCTAGACTTCAGTGCGGTTCAATGTACTCTCTGCAAATTTGAATGAATTTTTTTGCTCAATAAATCCAACAATCAAAACAGTGCCAGAAATTGAATTCTGTTAGTTGATTATAGGCACCCTTTGACTTCTGGCTGATCCCAACACTGAAGAATGAACTGAAAAGGATTGCTCCTGAGGACAGTCTCATTTCTGCCATAAAGGAGCAGCTTGATCAACTATTACAATCATCAATTTTGGCTATAGTTGGCACTGATCATTGGGTTTATTGCATGATGAAAATACATTGCAATTGGGGGAGAATATAATGAACAGTACTGAAGTCTGGCCAATCATGAGATTATGCAAGTAAGAAAAAAATTGTTGAAATTCCATTGGACATTCAAAAAGTCTCAAAACTTATGAACCACCCCCATCCAATTTGGCAGAACTTATGTACCATCCATTGGGGATATGTTCACATATGATTAATGACATGGGAATTCTGCGCAGGAATGTAAGCAATTAAGCCCAGCTGCCACCCAGTGATCCTCTCATCACACCAGCGCCCAATTGCAGACAAAATGGATGATTCCATTCCTTTTCATTGCCTCAGAACAATGGTTGAGAGTGGAACATTTACCCTCACAGATAGCATTTCAACAGAGAGAGCATATGTGGCTGTTAAATATAGTGAGAGCACAAGATCTTCTGATAGCATAAAACTATAAGTTTTCTTAACGAACAGCCAATTTTACAAAAATGTTCTCTTGAACTTCTCTCAAAGGACATGTTTGTCATTGTCATTGACTCAGTGTATCTGTAGAATCTCTTGACAATAATGAATCTCTTAATAACGAATATTCGTTTACAAGGAAGTCACTTTCTAAGTTCCCTGTCCAATAGCAACAATGTTACATTAGTTATGTTACAGTATAACAATTTTTTGAACAAAACAATTTTGCTGGTCCCAATTGCTCCGTATTAACAAGATTTTACGGTATTTGTAGGCACAANTTATACTTTTAAAAATAGACCCCGTGGATTTTCAACAATTCCGATAGCCCCTTTCATTTGGCAACACTTCAATGCTGTTCAACATACTTTCCGCTGATTTCAATCCAATTTTCACGGAATAAATCAAATGAAGAAGTGTCAAAAATCGAGTTTCATTGAGATTCTCTTTGATGGCTGAAATGATGCTGAACCCTGGCTTTAAATGCAATTCCTTCAAGCACTATTCACTGTGTGAAGCAGCCAGAAGTCACAGGGTGCCTACTCTGAAACAGAACTCGAATCGTTTAATTTATTGCATGAGAAATGCATTGAAATCAGCGAAAAGTATGTTGAAAAGCACTGAGCTGTTGTCAAATGACGAGGCGATGCGAGTAAAAAAAAAAAAGAAATTGGAATAGTTGAAACTCTTTCGGATCTTTTTCAAAAACTCTGAGAACTTATGAACCAACCCTCGTACGTTTTCTCTTCCCGCTTACATTCGTTACTCGTTTTCTTTTTTATTTCTTTCTGGGGGATTTAATCGTAGATTTCTTTATTTTTTTTAGTGGGAAGGAAAACAAGATTTTGGGAGAGATTTACCCCATTTCCAGCTGATGACAAATCGTTTCTCTCCTTATACTGGGAATAATTACGGCGGGAAATCGTCCTTCCGAAGCCCTATTCTCGAATTCCAGGCGTGCAACATGAAACCATTTATCCTTCCTATTTGTTTTCTTCCAAAAAGCAATTTATTTGGAAAAGCTGGAATGAGTTTCCAATAACGTGAGTTTAATGGCACAGCAGGAAATTCGTATACCCAGAATTCCAGAAACTGTCTTTTAAGCAGTGGGCAAAAGTTTTGCACTTTTTAATGTGTTAAATATCAACCAATTTTTAATGGCTCATCGAAATTTTTTAGCGTATGATTTTTGAATGTGCGCAACGGAAGATACATTGATCTTTTTTAATATTAAACCTGGGATAATGACACCTTTTTTATACAGGAATCATTTTCTCGTCATCCTGTTTTGAACAAAGTTTGAAAAAACCGCACGAATTTATTTTACTGACTCTTGCGATCATCAGTTTCAATTTCTTTCACGGGAATATGGACACTAGCTGAAACTGAGCCAAAAATATTTTACACAGGAAAATTTGAGTAGACATGATAAAAATGAACCTCAAAGCTTCTCAAATGAATTCTGGCTTGTTTATGACTTTTTTTCATCCTTGGAAACCCGAAATAGCGGAGCTCATTCATGAACATGATCAATAAGTGCAATATTTTCGATCCATGGAAAATTTTGTTATGAAAGGTTAAAGTGAATAATAATTTTTAAAATTGAAATATACAAACGACAGCAGTAAATTTATAAACAGTACACTAATATGAAAGAGAAATAACTCACTGTCGATTTGTTTCCGGAGTGGGAAGGTCGCCGATGGTCGTCAGAGTCAAGGTGCTCCAGTACATGGAAGCCAGGTATTTTCGGGTTAGGGTACCAAAGGCACCACGAGGGTTCGGATACACCCATTCCCCGTGAAAATCTTCATATTCCGAGAGCATGTAGTAAAAACAGCCGAACCAGTGGGCCAAAAGCAAAAGCACGTGGATCAGGTTCACAACACGCCATAAATTCGGGTACCATGTCCTTGATTCCACTATGTAGTAGTAGGCATAGACCCTGTAAACCTGAAAAAAGGACACAAAATAATTGCTTTATTATAATTATCATTATTCTCTTGTTATCCTAAATTGCGAAGATTTGAACCAAAGAAACTTTTGCTATTGCAGAAATGTCTTTCCACAAAGACCAATTATTTTTAAAGTTTTAAATTCCTAAGGACAATTAACGTTATGTTGAGAAGATTTAGTTCTTATGGCCGGGATTGTAATGAGTGAATATGACTTCTTGTTTTAGAGTGTGATAATATATTTCATTGTGCATACAGCAAATGCCAGACCAACAATGAATACCTGTACACTTATATCACAACACTTTATAGGTTCAGGGAGTCCAGACATGCCTGTGCAACAAAGTAAAATGAGGACTCCAAAAGAGGATGGAGGAATGACTGCTAACCAAGTTACACATATTACCTTTTTTGCTTTGGAGCAGCAAGTTGCTAGGCAAGACTTTCACTTGACGTTCGAGAACATTAATCAGAAAATAAGGCAGTATTAAGGACTTATGTCAGGACATAAATACTGTATAAAGATACAGTTGAACCTCTGTAAGTCAAATTTCTAGGGACCAGGAAAAAAATTTGATTTAAGGAGGTTTTGATTTTTGCAGGTTTTTAATGAGGGAAAAATAATTCTTGCTGTGAGGATTAGTAAAAAAAAATTGCAGGAAATCGTAAATGAGGAGATTCTGGGCGTAAACTTGCCTCTTGATGAGTTTTTACTGTGCTGAACTTGGATACAGGGGTTCATTTGCTATATATTTCTTTCAATTCCTTCCAAGATGCATCAAATTATTTGTTTTAATCATTTTCTCTCTCATATTTCACAGAAATAATAACCAGAAGGCCTCAGAAAATTCGACTTACAGAGGTTTTAGGAAAAAAGAAGTTGAGTTAGGGAGGTTTTTAATGTATAGATTTTAAGGGAATTTGGACAGGGACTTGAAAAGAATTCAACTTAGGGAGGAATTCAACTTACAGAGGTTCGACTTATCAAGGTTCACCTGTATGGTGACACTCTCCAAATATTTTAATCAACTGGAACTCATTTGGGAGCAGACTGAACACCTGGTGCTTTAATATATTTTTAGTAATTGCATTACGCTGAAATTTTTATTGCTAATATTTTAATTTTTGTAAATTGGGAGGGGAAGAAAGTGTAAGCCATTACAAGAGGTGTGCAGCTGTACTTCTTCGGATGCATTTTTCTTAATATTCATATACAGTTTATTTCTCTATTTTCCATTCTGATGTGATATGGACTGTGTTTGGATGAATATGGGTGGGTAAGGGATGTGGTTTGGATGTAGGAACATTGCTCGAACTTTGTGAAGGCTGAAAAGCAGAAAAAAAATCTTAAATCTGTGTCATTCCTGCTTTGAAAATTTGTACCTGGAATATATACAAACTGGACTCAAAACGCGATCCGTCAATTAAAAAAAAAACAGTCAAAATGAAAAGTTTACTGACTTCCAACAGCAGCAATGTGGGAAAGAAGAATGATCTGTTATCTGACGGAAAATTCTTAACATTTTACTCATAAAAGGATCTAGATTTATCCTCGTTTCCCCCCTGTATGTTTTTATTTGCTCATGATGTTTTCGTGGAGGAAGAAAGTTTTCTTTCTCTTGCGCATCAAATAACTCCGGCTTTCACAGGAAAATACGATCGAAATACTCTGGCCAGGGTCGCATTTCCTGAGCAAATATTCTGCAGAAAAGAGGGATGGTTCAAAAGTTTCAAGTGTAACTTTGGGTGCACACATATTCTGATAATTTCAAAAACTTGCAAAATTTTATGATATCTTTAGATAAAAGAAAACATTTTGACGCAAGCCTCCGTCGATTTCCTAAACATATTTTTTTTTCATCGAAGCTCTGAGTTGGGCGAATTTTTGTCCACCATTGTGAGAAAAAGATATGTCGAATAGACAAACTCACAAAGTTGAAAACTGCGATACAGAATGGATGGAAAGTTAGAAAAAGAAATAATTGAATTGAAGATAAGAATTGAAGTTTCTTTTCGCGAG
>CAJPEX010005119.1:7824-17831 GCA_905338405.1 Notodromas monacha | reverse complement strand
TCCAATGCTCATACACTCATTCTTTTCCATCCATCCATCCGACCGTTCATTCATTCTTTGTTTCCGTTCATCACGTGCGGGGTTGCCTGACCGTGTGAGGTCATGCGGTTATATATCCGACAGAAGAGTGCTCACAGCTCGGCCAGGCCCCCCTTCGTATATACACAGAGTGAAAGTGTCTTGGAAAATGATGCGACAACCTCGCTGCTGGCCCAGAGGAGCCAACTTGCCAGAGGAGGAAAAAGACGCGTATAAATTCCGTCGGACGCGTCCGTTTCCGCCCCACCTTCCGCATACAATTCACAAATGTCTGCCCCTTTCCGGCTGCTGCTGATGCCACAGCGATGCCGGTGGAATGCATGTGAGGCCCGGAGATGGATAGAATGCGAGAGAAAGAGAGAGAGAGAGAGAGAGAGAGAAGGAATCTTATGCAACGCACCGGAATTTAATTTCCACGCCGAATTAACCGGTGGAGAGATTACAATTTTAGTGATGAAAGAGGGCATTGGGGACGCACGAAAACAAAATCCGGAAACAGAATCGGAAATACAGTACACTAAGCAAGATATATTGTTTTTCTAAAATTTGTTTCTCTCGAAATTCAAGTCAGGAAATGAACTTCGAAGCATGATATTTCGTCGGAAAATGCTGCGGATGCCTTCTAGATATTTGAGCACCCGACGTACACATGGTTTCTATAATGCGGCGTATACTCGATAAAAAAAAATTGAGAAGTACATAAAATATCAAGAAATGTTATTTAAAATGTATTCATTTCCCGCCCAGAATCCATGGAGCGATTAGACGAGTAATTTTAGCAATGAAAGAACGCATCGGTGACACGCAAAATCCGGAAATCAAATCGGAAATATACGAAGGAATATATTTTTGCTTCCTTTAAACATTTCGGAAAATCGACGTCACAGACTTTTTTTTTTTACCCGGCACCCTTTAAATGAAATTTTTTACGCCGGATATGACGTTTATTGTGAAACTAGCAAGCACGAATATGTGAGCTCTAAGAAACGGTAAACGGTGTGGGTCCAGAGCTAGTACACTGGATTCATGAGCAAAAAATGAGAAGTGCATAAAAGGAAAATCAAGAGATCGTCTTTGTTCTGTACTACAGTGATTCATTCCCCACCCAGAGTTGGTAAGGCTGTTATGATTTCAGTGATGAAAGAAGGCTTTGGATACGCGAAAAATCCGGAAATCAAATCGAAAATACACGAACGATGATTTCTTTTTTCTCTGAGATTTCCAGAAAATCGACTTCAATGCATTTTTTATTTACGCGCGCGAGCGAAATCTCCTTGTAAAATGAGGCCTATTAACTCGAGATATTAGAGCATTGACCGTACTCAGGTATCGATCATATTCAAAAAAATTGAAAAGTGCATGAAGAAATCCAGGTACTGTATTTTATTAAAAATTGATTACATTCCCCACCCAAAATTTGCGGAGCGATTCTAACTTCAGAGATGAAAGAGGGCATTGTGGATGCCTAAAATCTGGAAATCGAATCGGAAATACGTAAAGGAAGATGTTTTTTTTTCTCCTAAATATTCAGTAAAATCGACTTCAAAGAATTTTCTTTAGATGCTCGCGTAAAATATTCTGGTAAAACCCCGAGTGCATAAGGAAATCAAACATATTATTAAAAATAAATTCATTCCCCGCCCAGAAAAAGTGCAGCAAAAATTCTGCGGGAAATTGAAGTTTATCATTCGTGAGGGAGAATTTCTCTAATTTTCAATTTTTGTGAATTGCTGATAGGAAAGGTCTGTTATTGTATTGCTGAAGAATAGGGATTGATGAACAATGCATCATTATCTCAATTGGGCGCCATGTCATGAATTAAATGCAGTGTGAAAATTCCAGGAATCATGCCCAGCTGCAATTGCTGATCAACTTATTCAGTGTATCTTAAATTCTGACATGCATCATCTAATTATTCAAGCATTAATCGAGCATGATTAAGATACTACATTTTGAACGTTCAATAGGGCTCTGATGCAAAAATACTACAGCCACAATATTAAAATTCATCACTTGAGTGGACATTATTAATGAGCCATAACTCCAAAGCCCATGTTCAAATTCGACAGAAGTTGTTTCAGAAGAATAATTCAAGTAGCCGTTTTTAAAACCACATCAAAGAGCTTCGTCGTCCTGCCCCAAGCTGAATTACGAGTTATGTTTTTTAATTAATTATCTGTGAATCTGAACCACTTCTGGAGCCTTTTTCACGCAAAGTTTGTTATTTGTGTTTCGACCAAACATTTTTCCCGAATGTTTATGGTATTTTTCCCTGAAATTGATGTTCAAAATCCGGATGCGTGGCCTTTACAATCGTACGAGCATAAATACGTTTTTTTTAATGCTGGTTATTCTTTTATAGAATTACAGAATATTTCACGAACACAAAATTTTTTTTTTTTTACTACAGGAAATTTCGCAGATTTTCGAAAATCTATCCAACTAATTTTAACCACAGAGTTTCAGGCTAAAGGGACTTTATATTGCAACATATGAAACTGCTGGACTGCGATCAATCATACTTTATTCATAATGTGCGTTTTTAAAACTCGTTTCACAATTATTCAGGAATTAAAAACGCTAAATCACTCTTACTAATCTATGGGTAGCTGAGTTTGGGTCATTATTAAACGCGTTTTTCCAGCGCAGATTGGTAAATAACTACCACTCCATTTTTTGTGATTGATGGTGTCGATCGACAGGTACACAAAATGCATCAAACATAAGCTGGTATTCATTGTCATAAATTCTGCAATTGCTTGCGATGATCGGTGAAAATTGTTCTCAATTGGAATAATGAAACTGCTGGACTGTCATCGGCACTGATTTATAATTTAAGTTCGCCTTGAGTTGTTCGAAAATTAAAAAAAAAAAAAAGTGATCACCGCCAGTCCATTCATTCGTTTTCATCTGACCTGTTTCATATTTTTTCCCATGTCGTTGAAGTACTGTACCGTGTACATCCAATGTAAGATTTGCAAATAACAACTACTCCCACGTTGAGAGTAAATGATGCAGTCAACAATACTTTGACAAGATAAATGACACGTGAATAGGTGTCCACTCGCGTAAGTGTTGGTTATATGCAATTCCATATTACTGATTAAAAAAAAATGACATACCATCGCCCAATCAAACAGTAAAATGGAGGCCGAAGGAGGCGGAAAACATTTAAGGTTCACACGCTACTATTGTGGTTCGTAGAAAAGGGTTACAAGCATAGACTTGTCAAAATGAATAGAAGCATTTAATTTACTTCAAAAATCATGGTAGATATTCCAGGAATCTGTCCTTCGAACAAACGATTGCAATAAAAATGANAATGAATAGAAGCATTTAATTTACTTCAAAAATCATGGTAGATATTCCAGGAATCTGTCCTTCGAACAAACGATTGCAATAAAAATGATCGTTTCGAAACTAAAACATAAAACTAACCATTTCATCACAGACTTGGACTTTTCATGCCTTCAAACTGCAAAAAAATTCCGTGCAAATCTGATGCGCTTTCAATTGCGTTGCAGCAATGCATGTAAAAACATCGACAACTCGGGTTTCCAAATACAGTAATACGTAAATTTAATAAAATAAAAATACTGTACATGTCAGCATAAAGCACTCTACTGGAACAAGCTCTCTATTTTCGTTTTAGATGAAATGAACCTTGAGAACAGCATTTCAACCAAAAGATAGATAAAAATATTACGGGTAAATAGTGGCAAAATTTGTATTCACATTTGAAAATAGAATCGCTTGCTTTCCGGGATTCCTTCGAAAATTTTACTTTGAGTGAGGTGTTGAGAGAAAATGAGTTCGGGTAAGTGTGGTGGATGGAAGCACATTTTGGAGCATTTTCCTTGAAATTAAACATCGAAAAAAGTTTGACGAATATCGTGAATCTAGTAAAATTCGAGATGACGCAACAGGAACCACAAAAAGAAAATGATACGCCGGTCTTCACTAAAACTTTCTAGAATCACATACATATCCAAAGCCTCTCAAAAAGTAATTTCTAGCGCCGCAGCTTTTTTAGGCCAAATAACAATGCTTCGCAAAAGTGCGGAGTAAAAACCTCAATTTGTTTTCTCTTTCGACACGAGAATCCATTTCCGTGCCTGTTACCCTGTTTCGATTCGTTTTTCGTCCGCAAAAAGCCCAGATAACTGTTTGGGAATTGCAAAGAATTGAAGCCTTTTGTGTAGGAACGATGATCGTAACGACGCGTGAGGTCATGAAAACGTGGCTTTCATTGCTGGAGGAACCTTGGGGTTTGCTGAGAGAAAATCGCCGGGAGTCACGTAATCATCAGCTACGGACGAAGTTTTTGTGCTGCAGATGGGTGACGCAATGCCCATTAAATGCCAGTTCAAATACGCAACTAATCGTCATCCGCTAAAAACTATTCGATCCTCAGTTCATCGTCAAAAAAAGAAAAGACTGAAAAATCCAGTGTCGTCGGGAGAAAAATGTCGGCTTTTAAATTAAATGCCGGCATGAAGGAAACTCCGCGGGGGGAAACGAAAGAGAAAATTTCTGCAATTCAAATGATATCTGGTTCAAGCGAGAAATTTTCTCGTACCGTTATTTTCTGCGTGCCAACATTTATTTTTTACGCAACTATAGAATAAGGCTCAGTAAGGATCTTTTTTCTGGATACTTTGAGTGGCATTGATTACTCGCATGTGATGGAACCAAGAATGTGTCTTTAAATTTGTCTTTCCCCGCTAATTATCCTCTGTCGCAAAGGTTTTGACAATTTTAACGCGTCACTTGCACGAGCAGCTCTTCTGAAGAAATAATTCTGATGGATGACATCCACACAAACAATTTCACTCTTCATTTCTATTTTATTTTATTTTCATTTGCATTTTTTCTACAGTTCATGTGAGGAATATTCCAATTCCATTCGCCGGGATTCACTGCGAAAAATTACGTCGAATTACCTCCAGAAAGTATATGTAGGTTTAGGTACATGTCGACATCATTTTTTTTTTCATTATCAGTACATTTTACTGAAAAATAAATTAGTAAAAGAATTCAACTCACCGAGTGTTTTGAGCCCAGTCAAGCGTCGTTCGGCGACGTCTCTTTTCGCAGCAGCGACGATGGCTTCGAATTGAGCGTCGAACGCGACACTGCCATTGACGACACCGACAGCAGCACCGTTGACGACCGGCCGATCCGGTGATCTCAGGCCGACGACGTCATCAAAGAAATCTTTATTCGACGCCGACTGCGCGGATGACGAGACTGGTGTCGGGCGATGGAACACATCCGACGCGTCGATACTTTCAACCAGCTTAAGTCGCGTAAGGCGACAGCTACGGTCGTTGACACTGTGCTGCCGCCGGTCGTTCTGGGCGTCGTCGTAACTACGACACAGAACTTGCGACGAGTCGAGTGAGACGAAAAAAGACTAGAAAAAAGAACACGAAAAATAAAATAAAAATTCACATCAATCAGTCAAAATCTGCTCCTTTTCCCCCAGAAAATTGAACCAAATCATCGAATAAATCCCGGCACTATAGTCCAAGGTACTCCTCTGAATATCAGTCAAACGACAAAAACTAAACTTTGATCTATTAAATAGATTTTAGCATGTATCGAAGAAATGACAAAGTTTCTCCTCCTCGGACAGAAATTAATAAAGAATGTACTGTACAGTAATTCGTCTTTTTACTAATATCCCTTTCTCTTATTTGCCTCGAAAGTTGATTCAGCTGAAAATAACTCCCTCGTCCTCTGAAACATTCAAGAAAAACTCAGCCTTTAATGGATACTTAAACATTCAATAAAACTAGCCTTATAGTAAAGCATTCAGTAAGTAATTTTTTATGATAAGTCATGTTCCAGATTGGATAAAATCTTATTGTGGCGTAATGTTATTGCGAAATGCTGGACATCGAATTCCCCACTGACTAATTCATTTATTGAAAATCCTCGTTTCTTTCCTGATGCATTCAAATTCAGCAAATACATCGTGTTTTTTTCATGAAGCTCATTAAAAAAAACTTGTCACCATCATAAGACTGAGAAAATCATTGAAATAGTGTTTTTATTCAAAAGTACGCTCTTCTGGGGATTACATAGTTCTTAAGCTCGTAAATTAATGCATAATTGTTCAGAGATTTCACAGTTAAAAGTGAAAAGAAGAATCAAAATACAATTATTGTAATTGGAGGTCATAAAAATGAAGGTCATGGAACTGATGAATGAGTGGTCACTAAACTTCTCGACGATGGCGTTTATGGAGTCTTTATCTTTTTATTTCAATTCTGCACTTCAAATCAATATCACAAGTTTCGAATTTTTCACACAACCCCAATTTTTCCAGCTTTACAAAAAATTCACGGCAAAATCCGGCACTCAGACAAGTGCCACGTGACCGTCTCAACATTTTGAAAAACAAAATTTGAGGCATTTTCCAAATTGATCTAATGTTTCATCATAAAACATATTGATCACCATTATATTCTGTTATGGAATGCTCTTTATTCTGCTACACATTGATTAGTCTGGTATTTATTAAACACTAATTCTTCGCTATACGAGCGCTAAAATTATTTAAGGAATCTCGTAGGATATACACTTATACAGAATATTGCGCACGGTAAAAAAAAAAAATTAATCCAACATAATCACAGTTTTCGTAATCTGAATGCATGCAGCAGCTGAAAAAAAAGTATGGGACACGTCAGTTTCCCTTCACATCACAACATGCACTGTCAAAATTCTCGACTGAGCTTTTGGTGCGATAACGCAAAAAAAAAAAAGCCAAAGGCTTCCCCAAGATATTTTACCGACCAGTGAAAACCGTGCCGGAATCTCCAACCATGTCAGTTGGCACCAGCGTCGAACAAACCAAAAACTTCCTTGCGGACATCCGTTCTCTTTGCCTGCACAAAAAACCCGATTTGTACCACGTCTTAAACACACACAAAAAGTCTGCGTTCTAAAAAAAGATTTTTTTCACTGTTTCGTTTGGTTTTTGCCGTTGCTTGGGTTTTGGGCCGGAATCGGGAGATAGACGATACCAGTGACAAATGTAACCGAGATCACTCGGGAAAATTCGTCTTCCGGGTTACTTTCGAGTGAGTAAACCAGTATATAGGTGTGATGAAAACGTAACAACAACAAAAAGCAAGCCTTCTGTTCGCCTCACATTTCACTGATTTCACAGCTGAACAATAGGATGGTAATCGGGAAATCCAGCGGTGATTCTTCCTGGTATTCATCACTACGATATAAAGTACTGTACTACTGTACCATGAAATCAAAATTCCTATGACTTGATACTCCCTAAACATGGAAGGTCAAAAACCTTGGTCATTTTCTAAAACTTAAACTCGCTCCAGTGAATCCTAAAAATCGAGCCCAAACCACTCGAAAAACAACAATGTTTTCCTTCAAAAGGAGAAGTAATCAAACGTTCTGGTTTAAGCTTTGTAAAATGTCTAGGAATATGCATTTCCTACATTTTGAAAAAGCTTCCATGCATCTTGACCCTCTTTTAAACAGCGGATCAAAGCAATGAATATTTGATTTTTGAATCCACCCTTTTCATAGCTTAATTCCGAATTTATGGAATATTGTACAATACTATGTGATGCTCAAGACATTATTGAGCCAGACTAATGTATGCGAACCTTAATGCCACCGAAATACGCGAATTATTTAGTAATGGATATGATAGAATTGTGCCAATTTTCTCAGCACAAAAATAATGAAATGACGCTGACAGCGTGAGCATAACGTTTTCTTCACCACTTCTCTGGTAAATAAAACCTTGCTTCATTTTCTGAAGTATAAATCAAACATAACCCGGGTATTATGAGATACTATTCAATCAATATTGAAAAGTTCAACCAACTGTAGATTCCTTAAACCTCCAGTGAAGCTATTTTAGCTAGCCCAGCTGCATTAAAGTTAAGTTTGTGACACCACAAAAAAGCAACTCTGACATTGAATTCTTCAAAAAGGGAATAACTCAAATCAAGCAAAACCACGATTCTCCCGTGTGTATCATCCACATGTGATTCCATTCCCTTCTTTTTCCTAATGGAAAGTCCGAATTGTGATCACGGAAAGGCATCTTCCCACGCGATGACGACTGTTGCTCTTTCGCTTTTCCGGCAAATTTTCCACGATGAATTCACCTTGCCCCGGTATTTCTTTTCCTTGCAAACAAAAAAAAAAAAAACAGCACAATCCGAAACGAAAGCAAAAAAAAACAAAACCCCGAAAAATATTAATTAACCAACAACAACAACAAAAAAACATGAGAGGAATCCACGACTCGGGCGTGACGGCGGAAGTTGCGCAACGACGCGAGGAAAAATAAAATATGGCATCGTCGAGATGACACGCGTCACTGACGTTCATCACAAAGCAGAAGCATCAGCGAACGGTTCGTCACGACGCTCGGATATGCAGTTGATTTGCGAAATATTTCATTTTAACATATTTCCTCGGTTTGAAAAGTGGGGGGGGGGGGGGGGGGGGGGGGGGGGGGGGGGGGGGGGGGGGGGGGGGGGGGGGGGGGGGGGGGGGGGGGGGGGGGGGGGGGGGGGGGGGGGGGGGGGGGGGGGGGGGGGGGGTGGGGGGGGGGGGGGGGGGGGGGGGGGGGAAGAGAAAGGAGAAAGCGACTGACTCACAACCAGTCACCCGTGACAAAACGCGTTCTGCCCTCATGCTCAAAATTTATGTGAGTCAATCAGAAGCAAAGCGGGCGGAAAAATGGAAAAAATTTACACCTTTATGCATTTTATGCTTCTGAAAAAAAAATGTGATACCACGTGATTTTTCGAAGGAAAAAAAAGATCAAGTCTTTAAACTGTCGCGCGAAGAACCTTACACCTGTTTTACTTTAGCTCAAGTGATTTTATTCACGCTAAAATTCAGTGACTCGTCGGGAAAGATAAATTGAGGAAAAGGACGTCAATTTAAATTCGTGGTTCTCCACCGGAATCCAACAAAAACTGATGCTCATGCTCTCCAACGATATTCGACCAAAAAACTGCGCACGTCGTCAACATTCAGGTAAATTGCCTGTGAACAAAAAACACCTGATTTTTTTCGAAGAGATATTTCACGATTTTGTCAAGAGGATATAATTTTGCATAGAACTCTGCAAATAACCCGTGCGAAATTTGAGATCCCTATTTTACACAATTCCAGCAAGGTGAGTGATCGAATGACGAAATGTCTTGCCTTGGTTTTGCGAGAGAAATTTCTTTCAAATTTGCATTCGTTTTCCACTTTTAAAATGGAGAAATGACAAATAAATTAGCTGTATAGTTGTCTTTCTGTGCAAAATGGTTTTTATGTATTTTAGTGACAACGAGGCGTGAAAATTAGGCAAATTGAGAAATATTTGCGGGAATACTTCCAGAATTTTTTTTTTTCTTCCTTACTATTTGCTGATAAGGAATTCGTATATATTTATTTACCGAGATGAACGAGCGGGAATATTTTTAATCTAACAGCTTCGGGGAAGACCGTCGGGTCAATTATTCCAAAGATTTATCAAAGGTCACCAACCCACATCACCAGAGCTAAATGGTCGGTAAGCATCTTGTCAATGCCCGACCACGCATCGTAAGATTACCAACGCATAACTCTAAATCGATTAAAACCCGTCTTCCAATTTTACAAATCAATTCTCCCTTTTTTCGAGATTTATACCGTAGATAGGGTCTTTCGTGCTTCTACCACCATACAGATTTCTAGGTATCTCCTTTTAATACCCCACTAAATGCCCCATTTTTAAAGTTTGTGACGACATCGTCCAGTTTCCTTCCGCACGCTTCAACCGCTACCACCGCGATAATGGCTGACATTGCAAAGGCGACATTCATTATAGACAGCCTTCAAACAATAAAGAAAAAAAAGAGGCAGTCGTGGAAGTACGTGGTAGGCATCCTTGCGATGCAGCAGAAGCACAACACATTTGAAAAGAAAAGAAAAAA
>CAJPEX010005118.1:0-17846 GCA_905338405.1 Notodromas monacha | reverse complement strand
TTTCTCATTGCATGTACTCAACTTTTATAATCAGAGTAATGAAGAGAGAACCTTCAGTAAAGCCATAAGGTTTATAAAAATGAATATTAATTACATTAGTTGATAGTACTTCTCCTACTACACTGTTTATACCTATTCAAACAGGCCTTCTGAAGTCTCTCATGATTTTTCTTCATAGAGAGAGTGATGGGTTCAGGGAGTGAGGCAGGGGGAAGGGGGAACAGCGTAAATTCGGCAGCTCACATGTGAGCTCCGGTGAGAAGTCCGTCCACCAATCTTTCACATATCATGAACTTCATAAAACTTTGTCATACTTTTGCAGCATTTTTAAGTCGAACAGTGAATATCAAGTAAATTCTTTCAATACGAAGTCTTGCGCACAAGAATTATCAGAAACATAAAAGCATATAGAGTCTATACCTGCATGATTTGAGTGCTGTGAACAGGTAAACAATAAGCTGCTATCATGGCCTCATTGAATGAAGGGGAGCTCCAACAACTGTAAAAGTTGATAAGTGACATCTACATACTGTTTATGGGCATAACTTCGCGATTTTCTTTTCCTTGGAACAGATAACGCAACTTCCCGGCTTATCATCAAGCTTGTTTAAGTGTATTCGAAAACAATGTCCAGACGGATAGGCTGATTTTCACTCCTGTTGCACATACGGTGAACTCGAAGTCTGGCCGTGAGAAGTTAGTCAGACGGATATACTGACATTTCAGCGCTTATCCCCTGTTGGGTTCCAGCTGAGCCCCGCTACGCGCTTCTGTAGTGGCTAAGTCCGGGCAGTGAGCCGAAGGGTCGTGATTGGATTCAGAAGTGTTACTGTTAATGCAGTAGTTCCTGATGTTGCTCTGTGAGTGCACGTTCACTACTAATGATGCGCAAGGATACTGTACAATTGTTAGAATTGTATTTTTGTGACGTAAAAATAACATAGCTCTTTAACACGATATGAGATAGTTAGATTAAAGACTTGTGCATATTATTCGATTTAAAGAAGTGAATGTTGCTCCCATGTTTGTAACTTAGTCAACATATCGGGTTTACAATTTTCAATAGGTTGTCTTTTCTTCTTCGATACATTACATTGATTGATTCCCTGTACAGCATGGTACCTTTATATCCATGATGAAGTTCATCGTCCGTATTTTGTTCGTATTAGCTCTCCTCGTGACTACCGTGTGTTCGTTACATTTTCTCGAAGAACTGGATATACAGACTTGGAGCTGGATCGACTGATCACCGGCAATACTGGAAAGCTCCGTATCTGTTCGAAAACGCTGACGTGTACAGATTATGTATCGGAAGTGATTCGGAGCTCATTTATACGATACGACTGATAATTATTGCAAATTATTGATGACACACTCTCGTCCTGAGTGGAGTACCGTACGTAATAAACCTTAGGTCGTTGTCACGTGAGGGTGAAAATCCATAGAAGGAGAATCATGCGTCGTGTTCTTGGGATTGTCGCAATGTTGCCTCAGGTTATTGTATTTCAGTGTGACGTTTTCGTTGAATCGTTTATTCTATCTTCAGATTATTCCCCGTAAAATCTAAATGCCATTGTCGCAATCGGAAGCATCTTCTATTGATTTTGTTTCTGTCGTTGGAAATTCATTGAGCGGGAAAACCTCCTTAAACGCTAAGTTGCTCTCACGAAACGCGGTCAGTGAAGAGATACATGATGTCCCGCCCAGCCCACGTCCTTCTGTTCAGCGCACCAAAGCTCGCAGCCTCTCGGAAAGCAGCTATGCTGATGTGAGTGCAGTTTTTTTTTTTTTACCGTATGCAACCGTTTTTACGATTCTTTGATGCAACGAATGTATGGGACGGGGATATCAGTCGAATCTTGGGGGCTCAAGCGTGAAAAGACGGCTCTTCGTTCGATAGGGAGCATTTGGCAGCGATTGCTACAATTGATGTTACTTACTTGATCCGATTAATGTAACCTGAACTTCACACGAATCAACCGACCTGACCCGAATTTACCCTCGACTAAAAGATACCAATTCTACCTCGACTAACCGAACATAATTTTACTTACAAATTTCCTTGGATTCGCGATGGACGAATAGAAGGAAAGGGACTGCGCCTCGTCTACCAGACGTGTACCGAAGTGAATGCAGTAGTCGTAGATATGAGTACAGAACTTTTGTGCGTTTGCACATCTGATTTGTACGATTCTTCAGGGTCAGCTGAGGGGAATTTTGAAACGACGTCAGCGACGAGCGTCGGAATGTCACAGCATTGGAGAAAAGTTATCTACCAGTAACGAGTTCACTACGGATTTCTCCACGGATTCCGAGGATTCACCGCGGGAACCGTGTGCGAAAACTGTTCGTTTCAGCGATCGAATCCAGCAACAAACCTTCAGGTACTTGTGTTTCGATACTTTTTCTGGTCGCCGATGCATTTGACCGATGGGCCACGCTTATTCAAGAATGTACTGTATCGTTCATTTCAAGCTCTCTGATTCTTGAATGCCACTCTGTAACACGTTTCACTGATAAGTACAAATATTGAGCTCATGGATGGGGTTCGTGAAACAAATTTTGCCGTTATTTGCACTAGGTGAAGAGAAAGGATGGATTTGCTGTGCGATGAGGAATTATAAGAAGAAAGGAACTTGAAATTCTTTTATTGTTGGGTACATTGCATTTTCAACAGAATCTCGCGCTTGGTGAAGATTTCTGAAGTTCCAGTTCTTCCAATGCGCACTTGTGACTTGAAGACGTTGTGAATGATTGAATTTTTTTATCATTTGTTAAGTTCAGGAGCATTCTGAATTCCTCGAATTTATATGTTGAAGGATGGACTCTTGCATTCTCGGACGACGTGCGAAAAACCGCAAGAAAGCCGAGAAGCGCAAGCGCGCGAATGCTCGTCGTTTCAGCGAAGGAGAGTCCACTGATGGCGACGAAGGCGTTGACACCAGCCTTCACAAATCTTTGGATTCATTGACGATCAAAGAAGAGGAAGAAGAACATACAGAAGTTGTAACTCTTGCCGAAACGACGAATGAAGGCGAAAGGAAATCAAAGAAAGCTCGTCGCCGTAAAAATAAGAAGATTCAGCGCGAGGAGAGCTTCAACAGTCGTACATCTGATGAAGAGGAGAATTACGGTAATTTAAATTGTTTGAAAGTGTGTGTTTTATTTTTAATGANCATCATCCCGTGTAATTCTATTTGAGAACAAGGGTTTTATAAATACTGTACTGTGCTCTTGAAACTTTGATAAACTTTGAATTTTGGTTTGCTTTTTACTTGAGCCGCTTAATTCTCCCCAGATATACTGATTAATCAGTTATTGACCCGAAAAGTTGCCTGATTGTTGATGGAACTGCGTCAAGTAATTGAGAAAATTCGCTTCGAGTTTTGAATTCGAGGTTTTTCATTCCGGCCAATAAATTGAACTCGTGGGACTCACATCAGGTGAGCGAATCTCGCAAGAACAAATTGTTCAAAGTTAGTGGATTATAATTTTATATTGGTGAGGTTAGGCCTCATAACGTTCTTATTTTTAATCTTTTGTGCACCCATCTTTGTAACTACAAAACTGAATTAGTCCTTTCATTCATGAAAGCAAATGGTCAAACAGGATTTTCGGCTCTCTTTTATTTTTAAGCTCCTGAGCCCTGAAATATCCGATTGGGAGACGAGTTTTATCGTTTCATGCATTCGTTGCAATTGTAAGCTATGTTTCACTGACGTTGGAATTCTTTTTTTTTCAGGGACGAAACCATTGCAAAAACGTGGGAAGAAAACTAAATTTGTACAAAAGGCGGATCGGACGAAGGCGGGCTCTTTCCATTGTGATTCTGACTCAGGCACTTCTATCTGTGATTACTTGCCGTGAGATTGCAGAAGGGATGCGTAGCTTCTGCAGTTGCTGTTAATTTGTTTCACGTAGTTCCACTCTTTTTCCGTTCTTATGAGTAACTCTGTTCAAATGTTCTATATTATTTCGGTGTATCGCGGGAACTGGGGAAAAGTTAGAGTACTGCGCAGCGTGAGAAATGGAAGTTTTGGCGGAAATTCTTGTTGATTTTCATTCGAGTGTACGAAAGTCGGATATTCAAGTTCGTGTTCTATTCGGAAATTTCAGTTTTTTTGTGTTTTTCGCCCAACCGGGCGAGCCTTCGTGTCTCAATTTAGCATCAAAACTCAATTCAGCATTGCTGCCAAAAAGGCAATGGTTCATGTTTCAAACGTGAAATATGTTGTCACGTGAAAATAATCTAATTTTTAAGCTTGAATCTGACGTCGGGTTGTAGCTACTTATTTCGAGAAAAAAAAAAATTATACGAAAAAATCGGTTTTCTTGACGAAATACTCGTTTTCCCGAAATCCTTGTTGGAATCTACCTGCAATCTTAAGATCAGGACAGTGTTGGAAAGTTAATCGAACGAAGCTTGATTTGAATTGTCTCTGGAGTTTTTAGCTAAGTTTCTGGACAATCTTTGGATTCTGTCCGTCGATTTGATGTTATGTTTCCCTTCGATCACGTGCATGAAGGTGTGTTAATCGGAAACAAATTGGTCATTTACTAATAGCGATTCTTGATATCAACCGAATACTGTATGTGACCTGTAACTGTGTATTTATAAATGTGCCAGGGATTGAGGTTTCTCGACCCAACAAATTGCTCGACACATCTTCGTGCTTTCGTACACGGGTGTAGAAGAACGTTTTTGAAGTTTCCGGGGACCGCTTGAGAAATCTGCCTTGTGTTCTCATCTCGAAATCGTTCTTCTTAATGACGGAAGATGTGCCAAACGCGTTATTTGTTTCTCTCTTTTTTTGTATGTCGTCAGTGTTTTCGGAGAACGCTTTTCTTGCATGTTGTTCCGTTCGTGAAAAAAAAGACGAACAGTTCAGTGGGTTTGTTTTTGCTCGTGTTGGCAAAAGGGACATGGCCTCCGCGTTGAGTTCGGCGGAAGAGCCGTTTGACTTCCTCTTCAAAATAGTGGTGATCGGGGACGTCGGCGTCGGGAAAACGTGCGTCGTGCACAGGTTCACTACCGGCGGCTACGTGGAACGTCATGGCAACACGATCGGGGTCGACTTCTCCATGAAAACCATCATGATCGACGGAAAGCGGGTGAAGGTGAGTTGGGGATGGTGACCCAGTTATTGCGTCTGGCTGACGAACGCGTGACCTACTTCGCTTGATGATGGAATGTATCGTTGCAGTTGCAGATTTGGGACACGGCGGGCCAAGAACGCTTCCGGACGATCACTCAGAGTTACTACAGATCTGCGAACGGAGTTATGCTGAGTGAGTTTTTAATTTTTAAGGTTTTTGTGAAATCTTGAATCATTTGTCCTGGAACGTTTTGTATGAAAGAAATTTTAGTTGAGAGTTTTTACTTCAAGAAAAATTAGCTTTTTAGCAGACTTTTTTACGCCACGGATTCTGTTCTTATGAGAGAAATCCATGAGAAATGACTTTAAGCTCAGATGTAGGATATTTCAGTATATTTACTTGGAGAGAATATATTATATTTTTGCACATGTATCGAGTAAAAGAGCAAAGATGTTTCTTGAAATTTTGTTTCAGTTCAACTTTTATATCAGGTACCATCATGCAGGAATCACCGATGTGTCCTGGAAAGCTCCCAGTTGAAGACATTTTCAATGAAATAAAGTTTTGTGCGACAAGAAAAATATTTTTCAACAAAGCTAATTCAGAAATGGAATACGGTACTTGTATTTAAGTTGATCCTGAATTTTTCTGTGAGCATATGCAAATGATTCCTAGTGATAATCAAATGATAGTCCTAGAAAAAAGCCAGGATTTATTCAAGTTTGGCCCATTTTCTATTCAGGAAGAGGAAATTTTTTGGCGCTAAGTGAGTTGGCATTAAATTTAGGTTCCTCTGAAGAACACAGTGGAAGGAAATTTGTTCCAGAGAAATTTGAGGCACTAAATTGAGGATTGACAGTACGTTAGTACTGTTAACTTGGTTTGTATTTTAATTCTTCTTGTTGAAATTGTCCTTGCAGTGCGTCTGAATTCATGTGCCTATCCTGTCAAACTAATCTTCCCAAACTCAAATGTCCGGGTTGGGTCAGCTTGAACATGTTTTATTAGGTTAGTTAAGTAGTAATTGTTGGGTTAGACTATGTGTTCTAATTTTTGTTAGAGAAGTTTCATTTTTCTGTATTGTACTTAGTCGCGCTATAGGTTGACATTTAAGTAATTTTCTTTGTATTTAGAAACAATTGATGTTCATTTATGGTTCACAGTGCTGAAAGTAGTTCCTTGCATTGATGAATCATTTTTGTGCACATTTCTTAGCCCACAGGAAAGGGTTGCGTTTTGAGTTAATTATGACTTGCAATACTGTAAGCAGTATATTAGTTTCTGTTACCTGTTTCTCCGAAATTCAAAGTTTGTTTTAAAATTGAGGTCTCAGCATTTTCAGGCCCTTGTGTGCGGTATTTGAATTTTATCCGAATTTTAAATCCCCAAACGGAATTTTATGAGCTTCGAAGCAAAAGCGAAATATTTCATCATGTCTAAAATGTTTGTGCACGTGAAAATACTGTAATTTTTGCTGCATTACCATATTTTTCGTCTTTATTTAAATAATTCATCTGCCTCCAGGGGGATTCACCTTAGTATTGAGGTTATGATTATTTTAGAATAATGGTAGTCTCATCAAAATAGGCATTTGAATTCTGTGCAGTATACTGTCGTCACTCGTAATATTATCGCATCCGTTAAGCCGAAAAAATTCTTCTGCAATGATGAATACGAAGGACATCTTCTACTTATCGTTTTGATGAACTCTGAGCTCATTTTCGTCAGCTGTGTGTCGGATTGTGTTCACTGAGACAGCTTTGGGATGTCCTTGAGAACCTACCAGTACAATATAAACCGTGTGATTACATTGTATTTATTTATTCTTTTTCATTATTTGTGTAACCCAACTAGTGTACGACGTCACGAAACGAGCTACTTTCCTGAATCTCCAGCGATGGATTGACGAGGTCCGCAAGTATACAGCTTCTCAAGTCAGCGTGATTCTTATTGGTAAGATATACTTACTTGGTTCGAGTGCTTTGGCGGTGTCCAAAATTCCTTTGCCATGAAGAAATCTGCGTATATTGTGTTCGAAATCTTCGCTGAAAAGCACATGTGTAGAAGCTCTTACCGTATTTACATGAGTACCACACGCACCGTTTTTCTCAAATTGAAAGGGAAAAAATGGGGCGTGCGTCATGGGAGGATTTGAATTTTTCAAAAAATTTGTAGAAGTTTATGTGCGCATTACGCTTGATCCTAATGGTAGATGTTGGACCAATTTTATCAGAGAAATATATTTTAATGGATACAATTGCAAATTAGTTTAAATTAGTATCAACTCATGTCCAAGTTAAAATTTGAGTGTTTTCATTTTTGAAATACAATACAGTCAACTAAGGATCCACTGTATTCGTATCAATGACTGGATGACCGAAGAAGAATTTTAATTTCAGAAATGTTTTATTTTCTACTCATTTCAATTTTCCTGTCCACGTTTGAAGGAAACAAGTGCGACATGGAGGGCCTTCGAGAAGTCGAGGCCAATGAGGCGCTGGCCCTTCAGGACCAATGTCCCGAAATCCTTTCCGTTTTGGAAGTGTCGGCCAAGGACAACACCCGCGTCGACGACTGCTTTGTGACGCTGGCGAAGGAACTGAAGGACCAATACGACGGCTGTTCTGTGCAGGCCAAAGAGGCTGCGGAAACTGTGGCCATCGGCTCGTCCAGCACCGTTTCCAAGTGTTGCTCGTAGAATTTATGTCCAGGCGAGTTGCTGTGGCTCGTTTCTTTTATTTTTTGTCATAGCCAAGCTTGAAGCACGAGTGATTTTTTTGTTGGTTTGTTCAATTGTTTATGGCGGCTTGAGGAAAGTGAGGCATGCTTTTGAGTGAAAGAATTTTCGAAACTGTCCTTCGCGAGTCGAAGTTATACAGGAGGGCCTCGACCTGGGGAAGAATCGACTTTGGGACACTTTTAATACTCCAAGAAAAAATCTGCCCCCCACCCAGACAATGTTTCAAGATACGGACGCTTAACAAGCATTTCTAGAGAAATGGAAAATTTTTATTTTTCACTTTGATATATCGTGAGCAAATTGAGCTTTTTATACAGTATTCACAAAACATTAAAAAATAATGTCGGTGCGGTATATATATATATATATATATATATATATGGTACAGTATTTAATTTATAGTAATTCATAATCCGAATTTTTGCGCTATGAATACAGTGGACCCTTGGTTCACAATTCAAAATTTGGTTAACAAGCTTTTTTGTTTTTCTGAGAAAAATCCCAAATTGTAAGAAATCAAAATTTGATTTGAGGCTAAAATTTAGGGTACATTCCAGGTGCAAATAATTACCTATGCACTGATAGGACAATTCTTCCCTTCTGGCACTTAAATATGTGTAATCGTGTGTTTAAAATATGTTTCAGCTTTATTATTCATATATCCTTTTCTGTGCTTGGTTTTTCTATAGTTCTTGAATTTGTTGAAAGGTCTATTCGATCTTTACTTGCAGCATTAAAAAAGAAATGTAATTTTCACCTGACGCGCATCCTAGTGTGTGTTTCTCTTGATGTGAAGTTTTTTATCTTTGTTTTCATCAATGCTACTCAGTTATAACTGTAAAATCATTATGGGCTCACATATTATGCAGCGAGAACTTATTGTGATTATAGTTGATAGTTGATGTCTTCCTTGTTGAAGTCTGTGGGAAAATCAAATTTGGTCAAAAAACTTTTCTCTGGAACCAAGCAAGTTTGTTAACTGAGGGTCCACTATACAGCCAATTTTTGCTGGTTTTTCAGATTTCTTTCCATAATCTGAGCACACTATAGGAAAACTTGTGATTGTTTTTTGCTTTTTGGGCTCATCAATGCCAAAAGATCTGATCATGTGTGGTTTTCTTCTGCGCAGTTATTTTCTGTATCTTGAAACTGAGAAAATTAATTTTATTAAATTTTTGCAAAGGGACTTTTTCGTGAATCTTGATCAATTGGAGAATAAATTAAATATATTCCTACTGAAGTCTAAGGGAAAACTTGATTTGACATGCAGACAACCCAACGTGGAGACAACTTCCATGTACAGTACCAATTACGTCCGCATCTCGGGGCCCCAACTGTATTTTTCTTTTTTATTTGACTTCTATTCCGAACATCAATATTTGAATCTTGAAAGTGGATTGAATCCGACCTGGTATTTCTTTGGAAAAGACGAAGAGTATTTTCGTAAGTCAGCGGGGAAAATGGCGAGTCTGATCAGTCGAATTTTGTTATGAAATTGGTTTTTTTTTTTCGGTCGAAGTGTTTGGATCTGAGAGAAATGCCCTGTGAGTTTCTTCACAGGCGACGGCTTTTATGTAAGATTGTATTTTTGCTTTATCCGAATGCATGCGAAGGATATTCTGAGGGCGAGTTTCGGACGGAAGGGTGAACAAATATCGTGGATATCGTTGGTTTTTATTTTCTCGATTGATGATTTAGAAATGTTGATTATTGCCAGTCGTATCTGTTTATGCCCCGAGTTGATGATCTTGCTTTCCATCACATATTTTCTGTTTTATTTTTTATGTTAATCCCACTTGACTTCTTTCAAGTTTTGTAAGTGTATGCGGGGTTCATTCTTCCGTATTCACTGGAGTACCACGCGCTCTCAATTGAGATGCGCAGCAGGGTTTTTAGTCTGAAATTTTTACTAAATTTTATCCCAGAGTAAGACGCGCACCCCATTTTTTTGTGACCCTAAAACTGCGAAATTCCACGAATAAGAGCACCCGAATTTTTCCTTCAGAAATGAACATGATGAATCGAAGCTGAATTTACCTAATTTTCAATGATTTCCATAAAAATGACTTTAAATAGTGAAATTTTTTCAAAATTTCCTGTTAGATTCAAGAAAAATGCGCCGCTAAAATTCTAAAATATTTTTAAAAGTTTTCACTCACCTATGATGCACCCCCATTTTTTCTCGCAATTTCAATAAAGAAAAGTGTATGTGGTACTGTGATTAAGTACAGGTAATTTCCTGAAGGCCAGGCTGGTTTTCCTTTCAAACTTCTGTCAGCAGCTTAAGCTAGCTTCCAATTTTTATGGGTTTTTCAATTGGCTTCCATTGTGAAGGTGGATTTTTTCTGCAAGAAAAATTGAGGGACCAGAAAAAAATGTATTTAGAGTTAATCTTGTTAGAGAAGTCCTATAATATGTTGAGAGAACCTTATTGAACCAAAAAATAGGTTCATTGTGAAGAGAAAATTGTTGTTAAGGCAGTCTACCTGCATTTGGTTTGTGAAATTAACTGCAGGATTAAGGCGACACCTGTCCCAACTTTGGTGAAACATTTTAAGAATGTTTGTGTAAGCTTCGGTAGCGTTTCGCCATTTTTAAGTACAGTATCGTAATGTAGCGCACCCCTAAATTTTTTGAAGGGGCGAATGAATTCGTGCTTCCGAATTGTGAAGGCTGTGATTTTGAAATTCGACAGCAATAAAAAATAACTACTGCGCAGTAATACTACTAAGCATTGACACGTCTCAATGATTCTGCAATATACTGTACCGTAATTTTCACGCGGTCTTTTTAAATTTGTGTTGACAGCAATAACGTTGTATGAGAAAGTTTGGAATGTCTGGAAATTGTTGATTACGTTCAACAAACACTTGATTATGCACTGGATAAAATCATAACAATACTAAACGCGAAATTCATTTTTGCAGAAGAAAAATTAATTGTAATTGGTGATATTCTGGGCCTTAAATTGCTTTCTGAATGAGTTGACAGGATGCTGAAGTTGAAGGCAAGGTTCTATTTGTCTTCCACTTCTTATCAAAAGGCTGAAGGTTAAATTTGTTGGTTTTCTTTTGCCTGTGTCAGTAAAATTGTAACTAAACGACATCCAGAAAATTTTAGCTATGGAAGTTTGAATGGGGAAAAGTCTTGGAGGTAGAGTGGTTATTAATGCATTGTTTTTTGAGAAATTGACATTGCCTTTGGAAAAATTTGAAGTACGTAGGTATTTGACTGAGGGAAGTTCAAGTTATCAAGGTTCAACTGTACTGTGTATTATGATGTCTTTATTCTGATGCATCCAAAACATTTTCATTTCTGTTCCCTATACTGTACTTCGAATGCTACAAAATTGAATTGAATCTTATTGCATTATTTTTCGATCGATGACTCGTATATGTGATCTGTCAATGAAGACACTGTTTGAAATCAAGACACTCTTGTTCCGACCGGACGTTGACTGGCTTCCAGAATATTCTTGGTGATGTGATGCAAGGAATTGGTAAACTTTGGGGTTCAGGGTGTCCGCGAATAACACTGCTGCTTCGTTGATTACCCGGCATTGTTGAACCAGAGGTGGTACGTCAATGCATCACGGATTTGTTTTTGTCATCTGACTTGTCATATTGATTTTTGATGCGTATAGTGTATATATTATTTCAGGAATGTATAAAAGCATGAAATATGGATTCCTACTGTAAGAATGGTAAGGTGAGCCTGATATGGTGACGTGGTGCTGTGCCTGTTGCACAGTTGGTCCTCAGAATGGAATGGAGATCTGAGTGGAATATCTTGTTATAACAAATAATTGAGTTGACCGTAGTTGTTTTTTCTCCTGTCCTATAGCTATGGCCACACTGGTGAATGAGTTATAATATGATGACCATTTTTTATGACAAACACATTCTGCTAGTCCCATCAGTGATGTTGTGACAAGGTTTTAGATTTTCTTCATGAAAATAGAATGCGGCACAATTTTTAAAATTGAGCATATTTTTGGTTGATAGACATTTTTCACATAGAAATTAGATTTTTCAATAACAAAGCAATTTGTTCAGAAGTACTGCTGCTGGTGGGTGTTTCCACATCGTGGGCTACAAATATTTTTTTCATGAGAAATGATTAATGGAGTGGGTTCTTGAGCAACAAGCACAATAATGAGAAGGTTATATACGTTTTACAAACAAACCAGGAATTGGACTTGAGGGACAAATATCAAGCCAAGTAATATAACAAGAAAAAAATCTTTGGAAAACGTTTTTCTTCAAAAATTCTCATAATTGAAAGAAGTTCCAAGATTTCAAAACAATAGATTCCAAATGGGAAACATAAACTGGAATAAGTTTGTTCGAAGGTTGATTTGTTCCAGGGGAATGTGTAACATCATTGAAGAGTGGCGCATTAAATCCCGGGTGGGCTTGTGTCGCTTATTATTGTCCCATGAAGGTACAATATATAGTGTGCACAGCATGCTGTTGAACCGTGAGTGGACTTCTCGCCGGAGCTCACATGTGAGCTGCCGAATTTACGCTGCTCCCCCCCTTGTTGAACCTATCTAAAAGTCAAATTTCAAGGGACCAGAAAAAATTGACTTGTTGAGGCTTCGAGTACACAGATGGTTTAACTTTGGAACCACGCATTTTTGTGCTTGTAGTTCCACATTGAAAAATTTCACTAAATTGTAAATGGAGATATTCTGGCGGATTTTAATGAAAATTTTACTCAAGTTTCCTACGACTTGAAGTTCCGTCCCCAAGTAAATAACCAGGTTAACTCACACAGTGTAGGAAAGATTTACGTAGTTTATGACAAAAAACAACGAAAAAACCTGTGTCAAGAAAAAATTGGCCAAAAGGCCTCAGAAAATTTGACCTATGGAGGTTTTAGAGGAAAAGCCTTCAAGTTTAGGGAAGTTTTTAATCCATTGTGTGTAAAGGAATCCAGACAGGGACTTGAAAACAATTTGACTTAGGGTATGGTAGATGTATAGGGAGGTGTTTGACTTATCAAGGTTCAAAACACTGCATGTAGATAACAGTATTTGAACTGCCTCTGTGTGTGACATCTGTGAAGTAACTGGTGTGATCCACGCATATTCATGCTTGGTGTTTTGCTGTTAGCATTCCACTTTGTAATAGTGTACAATAAGTTCTGACTCGCTGTTATTATATTGATCGCAATTTGTTTTAGTTTTCAATTTTCAAAGATGTTGTTTACATGAAATCTAAGAAGTATGCTTTCATTCTGTATATAGCATGTTGAAAATCTTTTATGAGAGTTCAAGATGAATTTTTCTGCATTGAACATTATTAATATACCACAATATTTATTTCACTATTTTGCGTATTTTGTAAAAACCTTAAATATTTTATCGAATCAGTTTTCTTGAAATAAATAAAAAATGCAAAATCCTTTCAGGGTGGCATTGAAGAAATGTGTAAGATAAGATGTGACAATTACTTGCCAATTTTTATCCTTTTTAGATTTTTCTCGGATGCGCGGGAGTGGGAGTTTTGGTAGCGTAAAAATGTGTGTACATCTGAGAGAGATATATACATTGAACTAATGTTACAAAAAAAAAGAAGTACATGACATGATGTCACATACGAAGAACGGGTTACAAGAACCCAAAGAGATTAACAAAATTTTTTCTATGGCAATTTTTTTCTGGTCCTTGAATTTTGTTGTAGAATATTCTCCTGTGTATAATATACTTGTATCTATATATGTGTATACAGTATATGTTAAATCAATATTCTCTTTTTTTTTATTTGTGTCCCATTGTGTCCTCTCTCTGTGTTATAGAGGTTCCCTGCTGCAAAATTACCTCTATAACAAATTTTTTGCCCCTTGGATTGTGTTGTATACTGAGGGAGTTCACATATTTATGTATGTAGTGCAATACAGGTGAACTCTCTCTACAACAAAATTCAGGTATTGTATACAGCAGAAACCAGAAAAAAGTTTCTTGCAGAGAGAATATCATTGTGGAGAAAACTTTCAACATGGTGATATAAGCCCTGTGGGATCAAAACCATCGCATTTTTACACACATGTAGACTCTCTCTATATATGTAACTTGATTACAATGTTTTTTTTTCTTCATGTACTGTACTACAGTGTATGCTTCTTGCCCAATGTTCTTGGGTTTCTCTACAACAAAATTTGTTCTATGGCAATTTTTTTCTGGTCCTTGAATTTTGTTGTAGAATATTCTCCTGTGTATAATACACTTGTATCTATATATGTGTATACAGTATATGTTAAATCAATATTATCTTTTTTTTTAATTTGGGTCCCATTGTGTCCTCTCTCTGTGTTATAGAGGTTCCCTGCTGCGAAATTACCTCTATAACAAATTTTTTGCCCCTTGGATTTTGTTGTATACTGAGGGAGTTCACATATTTATGTATGTATAGTGCTATACAGGTGAACTCTCTCTACAACAAAATTCAGGTATTGTATACAGCAGAAACCAGAAAAAAGTTTCTTGCAGAGAGAATATCATTGTGGAGAAAACTTTCAACATGGTGATATAAGCCCTGTGGGACCAGAAACAAATTCGTTCTTCCGAGAAACTTACTGTTGTAGAGACAGTCAGCGCCTGTGTAGTAGGATTCACCTTGAAGAAAAGCGCGGGAAAACGTGGCGTTGGAAAGGTCCTTGACCCGACGTACCAGCACTGAGAATATATAGGTCCTTGACCCAAGCAGCAGCAGAGGGAAAAGGGGTGAGGCCGCAGCCGTACCCGACGGAAGGGTTCGGCACGTGCCCGACCCCGAATCCAAGGTTGAATCCGTACTTGCGAGGCCGAATGAGGTCGCAGGCAGGTCGGCTGAAGGTCGTTTCTCGTCCTTCCTCTACATATACTTGCACTTGCTGCAGAGTACAGACTTCCAACGCATGCGTCGACTGATAATTCTGATACATGCAGTTGTACATGATGACGGCGAGCCTGGACACGTTCCTTCCATTGCTGAATATCCTGGTTCTGTTGGAACCCCTTCATCTTGCTCTATCCGAAAATTTATAATGCTGAATTCTAATAACTTTAGTATTTTCTGAAATTGTGACTGACTGCATGAATCAAATAAAATGCAAATGAGTTACAGAAGTCAGTACATATAGTGGCGATGAAAGAAAGCTGAAAATGATCGAGTAAATATGTGTAGCCATTGATTTCTACTTGCTTCTTAACTCTGCCAGGGCGAATTTTGCAAGACATTCAAAAAAATTTGTCAAACACAGCTGATTTTTTTCTTGTGCCAAAGAATATGTTTTCCCTAAAATTTTTTTTCCAACTCAATTACAGTATATGCAATTTTAATTTATATTCCGAAAACTTCTGTTGGAACCCACATATACAGCAGTAATCATCACCAGCAAATTTTAGCATGTATTACATAGGTTTTTTTGTATTTTTTATTATAAATTAATTGTATGTCCACACCATAAGAATTTAGGTTTGGAATTTGAAATTCAGTATAACTGAATTCAAAAGAAGAACTGATGATGTATAACTACAATGTTATCAACTCATAACTGCATAATGTTGCTTCCATGATATTAGCAGCTTAAAACTGAACCTTAAATGCAGACAATATTCTCCATCAGTGCTGCATATCCCTTTGGTGTACAGAGCTGTATCCCTGTTAACAAACTTATGGCAATTCCAGGTAGGGAAGGTTGTCATTCTTACAATCTCAAGAGTGTCTCAGTGGGGTAATTACTGCTGTGTAAATATATTGATTACTACATCACCATAATTAACACCTTCTTTTCTTCTGCCCAGCATTCCACACTACAGTATAAGAATTGAACAATTGAATGGTACAGGAGTCTCATCACAATCCAATTTGGAAGAGTTACTTCATAAAGTATGATTTGTCTTCAATTATTATTTTTAAATTGTTTAATTACTGAACCTGGAAATTATCTGGCTGAACAAAACTTGCACTTAAATTTGTGCGCAGCTAGTTTTTGCTTTTTGTGCTGTGATTTTTGTCATTCTCAAAAAACTGCAAAAATTATTGAAATTCATTAATTGTGCATTTAGCATACAGTAGAATCTCACAAACTCCCAGGGACTGGGAAAAAATTCGTTGTAATGAGAAATTTGTTATATTGAGATTCATAGATTTATTCACAGAAATAAACTTTATAATCTGTAAAAGCATTTTATTGCCTAAAGTACTGAAGCCATTTTTCTCTTTCTGCAATATTTGTAAATATACCTCTAGTCTTTTATGAAATGGTCAAATTTGACAATGAATTTTATAAAAAATGAAAAAGAACTCAACACAGAAGAGCATTGGAATAAGAACAGCTTTTCACAGATTTTGGTGGCTAGCTTGGCACTGTGCTTCCAGACTCCTGAGATGTTTTATATTAGATGGATCAGGATACATTTAGTTTATGGGCTTCCTGCCAGTCTGCTAATGTAGCCAATTTTTAACTTCCTGTATTTTCAAGAGTTTAATTCCCCCGCAGACACATTTCCTGTCCACTATCTACAAATGGTGAGCCTCAGGAAGTTATCATATCAAAATCGGGGACAAAATATTTGGAAATTCAGGCAGAAAATCTGAAAATTGAATGAAATTATTTTTAAATTAGGGACAAAATTTGTTATAACTGGAGATTTTGTAGAAAATTAATTTGTTAAAACGAGATTAATTTAAGCTGTGCCTCAAGGACAGCTGCCAGGACTTGGAAAAAATTCGTTGTAAGCAAAAATTCGTTATAACGAGATTTGTTGCAACAAGATGACATCATTGCTGGGATACATTTTCTTTCAATATTAGTGGACTGTTGGTTAAAACACCCCTCAGTTAGTACACTTTTGTTTTCAAACTCTGCAAAGAGAAATCCCTCAGCAGTTTACAAACTCATGCTCCCAGGCAAAAATTCCAAATTTGGTTATGACCCTGAACTGATGTGAAGTACTGTACTGTTCAATTGCAGTTCCGCTTGACAAGTATGGAGTTACAAAATAACTTTATATTTGGCAAACCAAAGGCTTGTACTGCAACAATTTTGAAGTTTGTTGAACATAAAATGAGTGAATGAGGGCCTTCATATATTGGGTGCTATAATATTAGTTAAAAATATTAGTTAAAAATTCAAAAAAGTGGCCAAAGCAGGTTGAATTGCAGGGCAAGGTTTGAATTGCATGTCAACCTCTCTGCAAATTTGACCATCAAAATGCAGAAGGTCAAATTGTGAGGTACCACCTGCATAATCAGTTGAACAAATTATATCCAGCTGAAAGACGCTGTTGAAAAAGACACTTTCAAACTGATCTTTTTCAGTTTCCAATTTCAGCAGCTTCTGAATTTTGCTTTTGTCACAGCATTGTGAAATTATAATTTTATTTTCTGGTGGCATTGATCCTACTAATGCAATAATGCTTTTCTGGATGTGAAAGCTTTTGAATTTTTTTCATTAGTCATACTGTAATTCTTTCTATCCAACCCCTTACAAAACCTAGTAAACTTACAAAAGATGCTATACGGAAACTAATTCAGATTATACTGTATATTTGTTGTGAAATGTACTGTATTATTATTTTTTATTGTATTTCAGGTGCCAGGATCAGATAGTAATTGGTTCTCTGTCAGTTTATGGGAAAATCAAATTTGGTCAAAAAACTTTTTGGCTAACACACTTTTTTCTGGAACCAATGAAGTTTGTTTATTGAGGGGCCAGCATAATTAATGATTTTTGAAAGGCCAAAATGTGTCAAATTCATCTGTCCAGGGGGAGGGAGGAATTGGGAAACTCTTGTGAATGCAGACAAGCAGCATATTGTTAACCTAGATACTCTATACTTGTTGCAGGTTCTCTATATACGGAAATTATCCATTTTATTTCCTTCCAGGAACAAGTGGTGATTTTCTCTCTCTGCAGCTGTTCCTTGTTTTTCTCCTATGCAAAACGACGTCCGCATTAATGCGTGACGCTTTTCCCTATAGAAGGCCAAGCGCCTATTTCCCCCTCTTTTTATTGCTGA
>CAJPEX010005117.1:6164-17853 GCA_905338405.1 Notodromas monacha | reverse complement strand
CTGTATACTATTTGTCATGTAACAAAGAAGGACATAAAGTGTCGCTTATACTAGGAAAATCAAAACTTATACCTATCAAGGCTGGAAAGGATAAAACTGGAAAGAAAAAGGAAATTCAGCTGGATCCAAAAATAAAAATAAACCGTCTAGAACTGAGTGTGGCATGTCTGGGAGTAACTCTTCTACAAGAAATTCTTAAATCATTTAGACATCTTTCTCCAAAAATCTTCTTCTGGACAGACTCTGAAGTTGTACTAAAATGGTTAAGAGAATTAAAACCAGGAACCATAACCTACATCACTTCAAGGGTTGAAAAAATCTTTAAATATTCATCAAAAAATCAATGGAGATATGTTCCAGGAAAGGATAATCCTTCTGACTTAGCATCAAGAGGTTGTGATGCGCAAACCCTAATAAAATCATCTCTCTGGTGGAATGAACCTACGTGGTTGCCCTTCAGTTCTGATTGGCCCCTTCAAACAATATCTGCTGCAGTTTGCAGAGTCAATCCAACTCCTACGTCCTCATGGGACAATTCAAAAGAAAGTATTGCAAAATTATTGGCCGGAACTTCCTCCTGGGAAACCATCATAAATCGTTTTCTTGGATGGAAAAAGATCACTACCTATTTCAAGGAGAGAGTTTGAAGACGAACACAAGGGGCAAAACGAGCTCTTAATGGAGACCTGATTATAACAAAACTCATACATGAAAGATCCTCCGTAGAAATGAAGAAAAATGCACAAATAGAAATCTTTCAAACCTTTCAAAAACTATATGCCTATGATGATTGGGAAATACTTAAATCTAAAAAATCTATCCCGGAGAAACCAGATTTACAATGGAACTCTGAATTTAATCTAATCGAATCAGTAAGCAGGCAAGGAGAACACACTAATTCAAAAATAGAATCGAGGAATTTGGTTAGAAAAAGTTTAATTTACATCCCAATTCCTAAAGGAAGCGTTAACACGGACGGATTACAAGCATTCTTTAGAGAATATCACGAGAAATTAGGACACGCGTCCTCCTCCATAATGATGAGTTATATACATAAAACCTTCTGGGTGCCTAGAGGCAGAAAAATAGGAAGAGAAGTCAGGAAAAACTGCAATTGGTGCAAACGATTTGATGCGCAACCATACTCTGTTCCTCCTGCTCCTCTGCCAGAATATAGATACTATGGTTCTATACCTTTTAAAGCTGTTGGAATTGATTTTGTTGGGCCATTTATTTCTATAGAAACTACGAAAATGATTGAAAAGAAAAGAATAGTAATCAATCCTTCTCAAAAGGTATCGATTTGTGTCTTTTCATGTCCTCTAATTAGAGCAGTACATCTGGAACCAGTTCAAGATTTAACTATAAAATCCTTTTTTGGAGCTTATGAAACCTTTTGTGGTATTCAAAATGTAGACCCTGAAGTACTAGTATCTGATAATGCTGCTACTTTTAAAGCTGCATGGCCCATGCTGCTGAAAGCACAAGAACTAAAACTAAGAGTAAAACTAAAAAATGTGGAATGGCACTTCAACGCAAGTAGAGCCCCTTGGTGGGGAGGATTTTATGAAAGACATATGAGTATGATTAAAGACAGATTGGCAAGAACCTTCAGAGGTTTATCCTTTGACAATTGGAATTCTTTAAGAGCTTTGGTATCTCAAATAGAGAACATGATTAATAATAGACCTCTTACTTATCTGTATTCTGACAGAGAAGCCCCTATGCCAATTACTCCATCAATGTTCATTAACCCTCACCAGGGTGATTGGGAATTGAATCCCTTTCTTTATGGACCAGACCCGCTTAAATTCTTGGAAATCACTGACAGTAATAGACTTTCTGCTAATGCAATAAAAAGATTAGAAATTGCCGAAAAAACGTGGAACAGTTTTTATGAAGGATACATTTCTAAATTGAGAAAATTTTCAACTAAAACAGGAAAAGGAAAGATTCTAGAACCTAAAGAAGGTCAAATTGTTCTATTAAGACCAAGCATCCTGTCAAGCAATTCCCCTCTACATAAGTTAAAGTGGAAATTGGCCAAAATTATAAACACATATAAAAGTCCAAGGGACGGATTAATCAGAGTGGTGGATATTTTAACAACTCATCGGCAGGGGGGGGGATGGAAACCCCTTACCAGCTATTCTTAAAAATCAATCCATTAAAAATCTAATTCCTCTAGAGACAGAAGTACAACAAATTGATGATGAATTTCTGAGAAAACTAGCTTTAGAACGAATAAAGACACTTGGAGTGTTCTTGATAAGAGTAACCTGAAAATTTATGATAGGAACATGAAAAACCATGAAAAATCTCCCTTCTTATCCCATCGTTTATATCTTTTAGGAAAATCCTAGGAAGTGTGTTGGGTTACGTAGGGTCCTAAAGGACAAAACATCTTCATAAAAAACAAAGGAGACCAAAGTACAAAACTTCAAAACAATTTATCAACGACCAACATGGCATTCAGTAACAAAGCAGTAACAAAGTACAACCAGAACAAACTTAGTACAAAAACGATACAAAATGAGATACTCCGTCAGTCAAAATAAAAAAGAGATTCGAATTCTCGCGATGACATTTTAACCCGCAAGCTCCAACTCAGATTCTGAAGCAAAAACAGCCCCACCAAGACCAACCAACCAAAAACCGGAAGGAGTCCGAGTTACAACGATTTTCAAAACCCAAGTTTTCTTAATACGAACTAAAGAACCCACAACAATACGTCCCAAATGCAAGTCCTTCAGTTTGAATGAATTGGCAGAAGAGTCGTCCAACTTGTAGCTGCCTCATATGTACTCCATGGAGAAACACTCGTTGTGAATATTCGAGGCGTAGACAAGGGACAAACTGAAACAAACATAAAAACAAAAAATATTCATTAAAAATCTCTGCAATTAATCATCCAGTTTTTCATAAAACTAACCTTTCAAACGGATCAGAAGTGCTTAACACTCCTCGAATACGGGTTACGTTTCCAAAAGGAAAACCCTCGCAGTTCTCAACCTTTTTTGCCACTCCAAAATGATGATGAACAACCCAGGGAGATAAACCCTCAGAGGCTGTCCCGTCATCCTTCCAAGACGGACAAGTCCCAGAACAAGATCTAACGTTTTTCCATACGTCAGAATTATACTTGCAGAAGAGTCCAAACTGGATAACGATGGCGTGATCCTTGGCAAAAGCCAAGTAAGCTCTTATTTGAAGGTGTCCAAAAGCTCCATCCAATCCTGGCGTTTTAACAAATTTGTAAAGTTGAGAGAAGGGAGTAGGTAAGGACATCAATCCTGGGCCTCCCTGTCCATCAGTTTGCCTCAGTCCAATCAGCAATGTCAAACGCTTCTTCAATTCAAACTGAAGGAAATATGCGACTCCTAATTGAGCTTCCTCAGTCATGTCCCTTGATCCGTCTTCAAATTGCAAAGGAAAAATTGGAGCTCCATGATTGTCCTTTTTCAGATTCCCGCTTAAATAAGCCAAAAATCCATTCTTTGGGCTGGGGGGGGGGGGCACGGATGCGCCCACATAATACACCGTAGCTCCAAAGACTCTGGCAAGACGAGATAAAAAACTGCTCAGTCTCTTCATGAAATCATTGAAATCGTTGATCCCAAAATGTTTGGTCTTCCTGACGATTTCCTTTATATCATTGGTCCTGATTCGGATGAACAGCTGCGAGAATTGAAAGTTGGGACTTAGATGGAGATCCCGGTAGATATTCTTTCGTAAATCCTCAGGAGAAATGTAGTTTCCAAATCCGAATGAAAGTCCACTGACGGAGTACTGAAACAATGAAAGAATAATTTTTCAAATCAATCTCAAGATCTGATATCAAATCGCTTAAATAAGCCGAAAATCCATTCTTTGGGCTGGGGGGGGGGGGGCACGGATGCGCCCACATAATACACCGTAGCTCCAAAGACTCTGGCAAGACGAGATAAAAAACTGCTCAGTCTCTTCATGAAATCGTTGAAATCGTTGATCCCAAAATGTTTGGTCTTCCTGACGATTTCCTTTATATCATTGGTCCCAATTCGGACAAACAGCTGCAAGAATGGAAAGTTGGGACTTAGATGGAGATCCCGGTAGATATTCTTTCGTAAATCCTCAGGAGAAATGTAGTTTCCAAATCTGAATGAAAGTCCACTGACGGAGTACTGAAACAATGAAAGAATAATTTTTCGAATCAATCTCAAGATCTAATATCAAACATTGTTGATTTCTCACCTGATAAAGAGACAGGGGCAAATCTGCCATCAAATGGGAAAAGTCAAATACTGGTTTTTCGGTACACTTTTCAGTTCTCACGTGGGATGCAAAAACCTTTCCAAATTCCGCCATTTGTATATAAGACAGGAGAGACGAACTCAATAATAGTACTTGAGGTAAAGTACCATTCTCCCGCATTGGACCCAAATATGGAAACACCGGACTGTTGTACTTCCAATCTTGAATAATGCAGCCAGGAATAGGTAACTGCACCGAATCCAGACGTTCCAGATGATCATTCGTTAGTCCCAACTGGGCTGCCACATTTCGTCGATACTCCACACCATTTTTTGGTCGGAACTGCTTCGAATCCATTAACTTCCTCAGATTGTCTGAAAACCACAGAATTTGGGAAAAATTGAAGAATAATCTATCAAGTAAAAATCTCGGTCATTTTCTCTCACCATCAGTCATGCCTCCAACTAAATATTTTGGATTCGGACGAACTTTTACTCCTAAAGGAGCACTTCCACCCTTTGTTGTATCCATCACAATTGGCGGTGAGGAGGAGGATGATGACTTCGACAACAAAACTGCCGCAGCATATGAAACGATCAGTGGAGTCGAAAGAAGAGCTGCTCTACTTGAACCAGAAGGACCTGTAGGTCGAGATGTTGAGGCGGAAGAGTTTGATGATGAAGCCGGTTGAGATGACGCGGATGAAGTACTGGGTTGACCATGGGAGGAAAGATCCAATCCAGGGGGAGCTCGAACTCGAGGAGATCGATTTTCATCCACAAAGGCATCCATTAACGAGTTAGAAGATCCAATTTGGATCACCACTTGAGATCCCCCGCTTCCAAGATGGAGAGTGATCAGGTTCTCTGAAATATTTTTGATAAAAGAAGAGATTGTAAATCAAAGACTCAGGAAAAAGCTTTTTACTTCTCGCGTACCTTCTCGAATAACTCGACACCCGGCTCCTTCCTCAAACCAGAGGTGACTGAGGCCCTGAAGTCGTAATAACGTCGTAGCCAAATCACCAGAGACTCGTCGCCTCATGGCATTTAAAAACTCCAAATGACTCACGTCAGCCTCTTTTGAAGCTAACGAGGCCATAACTCTGTTCAGATCAGCTACCTTCCATTTTTTCTCCATAGTGTTTCGGCGTTCCTCCAAATCATGAACCTCGGAACGTAATACCTCCAAACGAGCTCGCTTTCTTGTAGATTTCTCCTCCACTTGTTTAACTTCGGCTTCCAGTCCAAGTTTAGCAATCTCGACAATTGACCGATTTTTCACAATCTTTGCCAGATCGAGTAGTTGTTCCCACTCCTGTTGACCAAGTTCTTCCAATTCCTTTGCTCTTTCCCCCAACGAGAAGGGAAGATTGATCTGCGCCGGGAATGGTTCGACTGCATCTATAACTGCCTCTTCCTCATCAATGATTAGTATGGGTTCGTCATCTAGATCAGCACTCGAGTTGGGTTCAGAAGCCCTGTCAACTGGAAAGTAATGCAAAAAACAAATAAAATGAAACTTTGGAGAACCTTTGTTATTTTTCTAACAAAACTTACCTTCCTGAGATAAAGAATCTCCCGCCATTCTTTCGACAACGTTACACACAAGAATTTCAAGAATCAATCTGGAAACAAAAATCGATCTCATCAGACGAGCATCAGCTTGATTCCACACAAAAAAAGAAACAATTCGGACACTCGGAAGAAGCAACCGCGATCAAACATACTGTTTGGATTGAATCCTATTCTAGCGGAAATTATCGGATCAGAAACCCGATTCTTAGGGAATATTGGAATCCTATAGGATGAAAACGGTCGTGAACAACAAATTTGGTGGATGGAAAATCTACTGGGTGGAATCCTGTTTACAGAGATCCTATCGGAAAACTACAGTTGAAAATCTATGGACGGAAACAACGATCTGAGAATTGAAAACTGCGGGAATAATAACCCCAGCGGTACGGAATCTAAAATCTAATTCAACTCGGTACGGAAATACGGATCTCTTTCTTCTTTAAAAAAAACACTTAAAGAAAGAAAAAACTATCACACTCAATGGGTGGAGGAAAATTCCGTATCGAAACTAATGGTTTGGAATATAAAAAGACCGGTTACACTCTATTGCGCACTATCTATGGTTCTTTGGTGGTTCGGTGGCCAAACATCAAAAAGGGAAAAAACCTATGGGTTAAAACTATCGAGAAAGCTAGCCTACGAGGAAACGGATCTGAAGAACTACGACACTGCCATTCAAACGTCGACGAGGAAGTATTGAAAACCTTTTTTATCTTTAGAGCCTGGCCAGCTCACTTTTTAACCAAGAATAACCTAACTCTAGAACTCTAATCACTGTTTCATTCATATCAAAAAGGAAGGAGAACAAACATTCACAACACGGAACGAAAAAGTCAACCAATCTCGGACAACAACGGGAAGCAACTCACGAGTGAGTCAGGGCAGGAGCCACAAAACAACATGGATCCCCTTCCCTGGTTCACGAGGAGCGACACCCCCTCATCACAAGAACAAACACGAAAAAAGAAAAACACTCGACAGCTGCACTTTCAAGAAAAAACACTTTGGAGGGAGAATGACTCCGACATCTCTTACTTCCCCGTTGCGATTTATGACTGTGTTTTCCTCATAATTTCCTCTCGTTTTCTATGAAAGGCCATCTCTAAATGGCCTTCTGTAATAGTTTTCTTGGTCACTAAATTGAATTCAAACCAGACATTCAAAGTGTGCAATTCGTACTGACATCCGTTGTTGTGTTCTCGGCAATATTCTGCGGCATTTTTGGACTTGTGTTTTTACTCGGAAGATTCGGACTTGTACTTTTTCCATCTCCGAAATATACCAACATTAAACTAGGGTGTAATTCACCCCGGCCGCAGCTCGGCTGAATGAGGTGTTTTATTTCTATCGATTTATAAGTGAAATTTATATTCATTCCTCACAGAGCCGACCTTCAAGAAGACCTTTGCAAAAGGACTAAGAAGCACTCCAGTGAGAGACAGAGAGCCATACGGACCCTGAGCACTTTCTGGATTGGATACTAAAAACATCCTTCCAACACGAACACGTCAAGGACAAAACGCAATTGACCTCATTGTCGAAAAGCAAAGAGAAATAAGACAACAAGTACTCGACGCCAAAAGATCGGTACCCGTTTTGGATTTGTCCACTGAGGAAGAAAAAGCACATCCTACTGAAAAAGTATTTGACAGTCCAGACAAAGTGTAAAGGCATGTATCTCCTTTATTTATTGATTACTATGATTATAGCGGTACAGTCAATAATAATAGAAGAATTGCCCAAAAATAAAGGAATTATTGGAAATGATAAGCAAACTAATATATTATCTCCTATAAGAAGATTTCCAGGAAATAAAGGTATAACTTTCTCTGAGATGTACCCCATATGTATTCCTAAAACTAAATGGACGATTGAAAAAACTTTCCCTATAGGAGAAATACAAATAAAGATTAATAAAATGAGTGAAGAATTAGCAAAGTATTTGAAATCTATTTCTACCCCTGATTATATTAGACAAGTTAACTTACTAGTTGAAGGAATCCAACCCTCTTTAAATACACTGATAGCTACCAGTACGTCGTTATTTGAAAAAGCATTCATATATGAGAAAATTCCTTCGAGAGCCTTCTCTTTCTTTTCAGAAAAAGCTTTACGGAAGAGATTAGAGACAACTATAGCGGACGGTGCGTCTTTTACAACCAATCGTGTAAAATTAAATACACCAACCGCCGATGATTATTTTAAAACTTTGAACAAATTAATAGAAAAATTTAATAATCTCAATGCTACCATGCGTACCAACTATTCTAGTGATGTGTTTGAGACTGTTACATTGACTATGCACACTCAATTAAATAATCTAAATCTAGTATTGAGAACTATAGAAAATGAGATAGAATACCAAAATGATCTAAGATTCCCAAATGAATTAATTACTCCAAATAACATTAAAAATGCGCTAAATAAATTTTTAGCAACCGAGGGCAGTGCCTTAACTGCCGCTGAGCTAATTAATATCTTGCACACCAATCCATTAACTATTGGAGTATTTATGGGATGCAACTCAAACTCCTCATCAACTCTTCCTGATTCCTGTGTTTATCATATTTTAGCTATCGTGCCTATCTTAACAGATGGATCATTTTTCAACCTATTTAGAGTACAACAATTTCCTGTTTCTGAAGACACCTATCTAGGAAATCCCAAATGGAAGCAAGTAAGAATAAATGATGATTTCCTACTGATGAATAATGATAAAATACTAGGTTTAAAATCTGAAGAATTACCCAATTCTGTAGACTCTATTGACTTTTCAAGATGCCAACTATGTAAATTCAATATAATACCTAACAGACCCGCTGATGAGTGTTTAATAGCTATTTTGAAAAATAGAGAAGAAAAGGAAGTTAATCAAAAGTGTATCCTAGAGAAGATTCCAACCCCCGAGAGTAAGTTTGTCAGATTAGACGATGATGAATTTGCATTTATAAACCCAAAAGAGAGTCAAATAATTCAATATTGCCCTAATCAAGGTAATGGACCAACGCAGAATTCATATGAATTACCCCTAAGTGGAATTATGCAATTTCATAATTCTTGTCGCTATACTTTAATAAATGGACCTATTTCTGATACCATTACTAATTTAGACATAGAAGGAGTTGAGCTTAAAACTGTTACGGAAATTACCCCAGAAAACAAAAATAGAAAAGTTATAAATGATATAAGTGAAGTTCAACTACATTTTCGTGATTTTGGTTATATGTACCTACTGGGACTTTCCGCAACTTCATTCATAATAATGTGCTGTCTATTATATTTCTGCTATTCCAAAATACGTGTGTATCTGGTAAGAAGAAGAGCTAATCAAATGATTCAAGAAATTGATAGCATAGAATTAATGCCCCCTAGACCTACCAGAATATACCCCTCAATCAAATTTGTCTAACGAAATAAACCAAAAGAGATTTTTACTGTACAGATCCTACTGTTGGAATTTGATCACACACCAACAGTACGAACCGTACAACATAAACCTCCCGATCCCCCGTATGGCAACCAGTCTCTCCTGAGAATATCCTTGTTCCATAAGATTGAAGCTCATCTCTCCAGCTGTTCTGGATTCAGTCATGAACTACTGAACATTCTCGTAGAATTCATTCCAAATCCAGAATCCCAAAGAGCACTCTAGACCAATCGATGACGATGTAAAGTACGAAAGTTAGCACATATTGCTCGGACGTTAGAGAATTACAACGCTCTTGCCACACGTGCTAATATTCGAAGCTTTAGGAGGTGAAACCAATCCCCAGATTAGTCTGCTTCAGCTAGGTGTCACTACGTTAAACGTGAAACACCAACTGATGCAAACAAACCTCAGGAACCTCTGTCGAGATTCGAACTCAGATCGCCTAATGTTGTCGAAAATGTGCAGCAACTCCTACCGATTCGGCTATACGTGTTTGGACAAATTATAGAGGCAGTTCAAAAGACTATAAAAGCAGTGAACATTTTGGCTCTATAGAAAAGGCCCATAAGACTATTCAGAGTTACTCGAGCCAAAAAGCGCGAAAATGAGGGGTCCGCCATCATAAAACTTGACACGGACTTGACACTTGCGCAGAAGCAGAGTAGCAATAAAAGCAGACGGAAATTTGGTTGCCTAACAAATAGTGCGAAAAAACGTGTACGTATTCACTCTAGTAAATAATGATACGTAATACCTATGCAATATTTATTATAGCAACCATAAATTAAAAAGTGTATCTAGGTATGTACATATATCTGTACGCATGTACATTCCTTTCAAACAAGGTGAAAAATATGGTGAAGAAAAAATATATATATGTATCATAAACCAAAGAAAACTACTGGAGAAAATAACAAAAAAGGACAATTCCGGTATGGAACAAAATTGTCCTTTTATTGTTCGCATAATATTCTCGTGAATTTTGCGCGACAACCGAAAACTCACGCGTCTGACACCTGTTCCAAAACAAAGGGGACTAATACGTTTGACGCATCCTCCAGCTGTCCCATTGCGCGTATTTTATTTTTATCTTCCGAGTTTATTATTCGCAAAAAACGAATATGTTCTTTTTCTCTGTTTCGCAGACTTTGAAACATTTTAAACACTTCAGCGCGGTCTTTTGTTATTTTTACTTTGTTTTTTACTATGATGCCATCACTTGACATTATTGAAGCTGAAGAACCAAATTGTTTTATATTTTTGTCGCAAACGGTAGCCGGTGATAATGCGCGCAGATCAATACTTTCAAGCCCTGAGTCGTCGCGGTCAATAAGGCCAAGACTTGAATTAGAAATTTCACTGACAACTCCTTGAAGCTCGATGACCTCTGGTGTAGAAGTCCTGACTTCATTCGTTGGCACCTGAGAGTATAAAGTATATCAGAAAATAATTCCTTTTCTTGATATATACCATACTCACCTCCAAATAATCCTCTCGTCGTCTCTGATGCCTCGTGTACCGTCTGACATAATACATTATGAGCACAGAGCTGGCTCCCACTAACATTCCCACTACCATCAAAATCATTACTATTACTCCAGAAATTCCCGCAGCAACATGATCAAAAAACTTATCAGTTTTTGATTCCAAAATTGAATTGAGTTGTATGTTACGCGGTTTTATTTTATTATTTTCCGGAGCTAATGTTTCGATAATTTTTGATGATGAGGATAATGTAGGAAATGTCATTATGTCATTGATGGAATGGGCCGTGACGGAAAAGGAATCGTCAACGGACGCTGAAGACGAAGTCATAACCACCGAAGGGATTGGAGTCGTGATCACTAAACCTTTATCTGACAACGGAAGTTGAAGAATGCAACGACCACCCACAACTTCGATGGACGAAGAGTTCTTTTCGCACTGCACATCATGATCCAGCAAAATCTTCTGTGAAAAAAATTTCTCGATGATTGAATGACGCGTATATTTTTATTATTATACTTACTTTGACTTGGTTGAATTCTGCGCAATCAAAGTCGATTTTAGAACCAACTAATTTAACAATTCCCTCGTAAGCAGAAACTCAAAGAGACCCTTCTTTGCAAAGATCTTTGCACGTCCAGGTCCCGCCTAACTCCATGCAATTTTCATCCATACCATTTACATTAAATTTGTTAAAAACTATACAAAATGCAATCACAAATAACTTGGAAGCCAACATTTTTAGACCACAGGATGAAAATTCCTCGAAGTGTTTCACTTGGAAAAGCCAAAACAGCAATGATGAAAAGGGTTAAAATCCGTACCTGAAAATCGGTGAATGCAAATTCTCACCGTAATGTGAAACAGAGGCAGGAAACAGCAAAGTTGCACTTTTCTCACTTTTTTGAGATTAAAAGCACTTTGTTCAAACAAAGTTGTAGAGCAAACGACACCATACGGTATC